>OZ026624.1:12292751-12362751 GCA_964020975.1 Hermodice carunculata | reverse complement strand
GGACGTAGTCTGGAATTAAGTCATAAAGGTAGGTCGGGGTAAGTTTATTCAGTATCTTATAGAAAAGAGTTAGTTTGCTAAATTTCCGGCGAGTGTGTAGCGGGTCCCAACCCATTTCAGCAAGTAGCCTATCGTTGGAGGTGAATTTCATTGCACCAGTACAAATTCTGGCTGCCTCATGTTGTAAGCCTTCTAGAAGATCGGAAAGGTCTTGGCTGCAATTGTCAAAGAGAACAGACCCTTATTCCAAAATTGGACGGACCATGGATAGGTATAACTTTTCAAGGGTTTTTCTAGATAGTTTAAATTTAAGTCTTTTTAAGAGGGACAGGCGTTTACTCGCTTTCGTGACAACGTTACTTATGTGGGGGTGCCACTTTAGGTCATGGAAAAGAGTAATGCCTAAGTGGGTGAGGCTTGTGCCTTCGGGAATTGCTGAGTCACCAAGGTAGAGAGTAGGATGGTTTTCTTTATCTCTTTTGCAAGAGAACAAAACCGACAGAGATTTGGTAGCGCTGAAAGTCATGCGCCACAACCGACCCCAAGTGGCTAAATGCCTGAGATCGGTGTTTATACGATTTGCAGATGCTTCACGATCGTAGATTATTTCTAAGATACTGGTGTCATCAGCACAAGAAATATTGTCAACAATGTCGTTTATATAGATTAAAAAGAGGAGGGGACCGATTCTTTCATAAAAAATATTGCTACTGTAGAAACATAACGAAAACTACGTTTAGGCGCATTCCAGCTATTCCACAAAATCAAACAAATGGTTTGTAGATGTTGAAATTTACAATCGCATACACAAAATTTGTGGAAAGTGGTTAAACATAGGGTGTTCGTTCAAATTAAGGTCTGCGAGTATACAGACGCATTCACGTTCGATTTTGAAAAAAAAAAACACATGTATTTGGAGAAACTATACTAGAAAAGAACAAATATTGTCGCAGCGATATGCACACTGTAGACAAACTTGGTAGAAATCCAACAAACTACACTACCACCGAGTTTACACTGTGGAACCTGTCTTAAGGGACCACCCACACGACCCGTGAAAAATAGTCCGTTCTGACAGGTGGTTCCTTAAGGCAAGTAAAATTAAACTGAAATATGATAATGGCGATGCTCAGACTGATCCTTTAGCAAAGTTGGTCCTTTAGCAGAGGTGGGCTCATAGAGGGGTTTTACTGTCTGCACATAATTCCGGAGAAATCTACATATACACGCACATGCATTTACACCAAATTTCAATACTTACCACGCTTATCATTAATAATTTGAATTATATAAAATATCCATTACAAAATCAAAGCATTTCAACGTGGTGCAACTGTTTGGCAGAGATTATGTCAAATGCATGAAAAACCAAGTGTTAAACAAACTAGTAGAGCGATTTGAGAGAATTCAGTTTTTCAAAAATGCAAAAACTCAAGAACGAGAAAACTGGAGGACTGTAACAGAACTGTGCTCAGCTGACCTTATATGCACAGACTCTGAATTTCCATTGCACTTGCATAGTTATTAATAGGAATGTATGCATTAATCAACAGGTACCTAAATTTTAAAAGATGTTATAAATCAGAGATATAGAATATCCTCACCTGATAAATGCCTTTATTTCACCCTCCCATTAGCTAAATTTGCATCAACTTTCAGAAGAATCCCAGTAACTTCGGTAGAAAAAAAATAGCAAAACCACGCAAAAATTTGTAAAACAAATAGAAAACTAGAAAAGATGATTTGCTACATAGCAATCAATGTGTGTGACTCCAAAGCATATTGGTATGGCAATGTACAACTATTCCACAACAGAGTCAGAGTCAGAATTATTTTATTTGGCAGAAAGTACAGATAAATAAACATTACAAACAATATGTAATAATTAATAGATATAAGTTCCATGCTAGTGTTTGCAGAAATGGGAACAGAACTGTCAGGATGACCCCAGTTAAGGACGGCTTTCCGCTAACACTGGGGCCACCTTGGATCAAGAGAGACACAATTACAAAACATTTACACCGCAAATGAAGTCCTAGATTTTATGTACTAAATATATGAAGAGAGATAACCAGAAGATATACACAGGATATTGAATTAATAGACATATTATTAAACATAAACAGAGACAAGTTCTTCAACTATTACATACATAACAATTTGGCATACTACACACATCTTGGTATTGACGAAGGAAATGAGTCTTAGTATAATTTGAGAAGCTATGATATGAGTGTGTATACAAGTTTTCGGTGATGCAAGAAGGGGGATCTCTAATTAGGGAAGGGATGTAGTATCAAACGCAGAGTTTTGAAGTAACTTTGTCAGGCTTTGCAAAATGGATATTTTCTCCATTTCTAGTTTCATAGGAGTGGGTATGTTGTAGAGGAGTAGCAAATGTACCATTGAAATATGAAGGTAATTGATCCTGGATATATCGAAAATAAAACTTGATCGCCCTTAATCTAAAAATGTCTTTTACCTTTAAAATATTAAGCTTTTTGAAAAGTGGATCTGTATCAGCATTGAATGTTTCAGAACAAATAAGACATATAACTTTTTTCTGTAGGGTGTATATACGATCACATGTGAAGCCCCAAGCAAGAATTGAATAATTAAAAGGGATAGAAAAAGAGAATTGTAAATTAGAAATAGCGTGGTTGTAGGAATGTATTTATAAAATCTCTTGAAAATACTAACTACTTTGGAAAGTTTATTGGCGATTTTGTTAATATGGGCTCACCAATTTAAATTTTCTTGGATTTCTAAGCCTAGAAAATCAAATTCCTCACTTTTAGAAATTGAATTATTGTTTATTTGTAAGTCCAATTTGAAATTGATTTTCTTTTGGTAGAAATGAAATAACATGCATTTTGTCTTCAGTATATTTAATGATAACTTATTTGCAGCTAGCCAGTTATATATCTTGTATTTATATTAGTTCACAAATCCTGTCCATTAATTTGAGTGTCAGAGGTGAATGGAAAGGAACATAAAGGACTGACCAAAGTAGTATCATCTGCATAAAGAATTGATTTAAATTTTGAGGATGCTGTATGACTATCATTTGCATAGATGATAAAAAGGAGCAGACCAAGAATGGACTCTTGTAGCACACCGGTTTTGATGGATAATAATTCAAAACTAATTTCATCAAGTTGAACATACTGAAATCTTTTTCTATGTAATTTTGAAACCAACGTAAAGCGGTGCCAGTTCTACCATAATAATACAGTTCCTTACAAAGAATTTGATGATTCAAAGTATCAAATGCTTTTGATAGGTCCAAAAATATACTGACCAGAATCTATAGTTTGAGTAATTGTGCCAATAAATTCGAGGGCTGCGGTTTCGGTGGAATGCATTTTCTTAAAACTATGTTGGCTACTCTAAAATCAGGAATGGGTGATAAAGTATTCATATAGTTGATTATAAACTACTTTTTCAAAAATTTTGGAAATTGCTGAAAGTAAAGACATTGGCCTGAAATTTAGCAAAAGTGTAGTGTCATCCTTTTTGTATAAGGGTATGACTTTGCCAATTTCCAATTTGTCAGGAAAAATACCAGTTATTGGAGACTGCTTTATTATGGTAGTTAGGGGCATAGCAAGGGCAGGAATTAAATTATTTAAAAGTGTCATAGATAAGTTGTCATGCCCCGTGCTAGATTTGGACTTGAAATTTTTAATAATTTTTTTCAATATCAGTAGAGTTGACCAGCTTGAAATTAAATATATGGTTAATTTGTTCATTCAGATAAGAAGAGACATGGGGTTTATTAGATGTGTCAATATCGGCAGCCAATTTAGGGCCAATATTTGTAAAGAATGTGTTAAATCGATCTACAATTATTTCTTTGTTAGTTATCTTCACAATATCAATTAAGAAAAAAGAAGGGAATTGGGTTTTTTTTTGCTCATATTTAAAACATTTAATAGTGTCCCGTGTTTTCCTGGTGTCACTTCTAAATTTATGAAATTCTTGTTTGTAATATTTTGCTTTGCTAGATTAATATTTCTTTTCAGTATTGTATTATATGTCTTCAGGTTTAGCATTAATATATTAAACTGAGGATTATCTAGTGGTGTAGTTTTGGGGGTTTTTTTAAACGTTGTCACGGTACTTAATGGATATCAGAATCCCATTGGTAATCCAAGGGGTGTTTTATGTATATATTTGTTAAATTTCACCGTCCTTTTTTGGAAAGTATTTTTCTTTGGCTTCACACAGAACTTTTTCAATAATATTATAATTATCATTTGGATTTTTTAGTAAATCATGATCCAGCATTTGCATGATATCCGTTTGATTGATATCTGTGTAAAAAAAGCTGTAAGGGATATTTTTTATTGGTTTCCACCTGTATATATTTAGGGGGTCCATTTTAGTCCAAATTTGTGTTGAAGTGGGTGAATGAGGGTAGATGGTCTGACATGTCTGACAAAATTATTCCTGAAGTACACAATTTTTTTGGTATGGGATAGGTTACAAAATATGGTCTGTTAAGGTGGCAGTCCTATTTGTAAGTCTAGTTGGGAATATATATTTTTGGTTTTATGTATTTTAACCCTCTTCCCAGTCCCACTCAGCAAGATCGTCCCAATGCTCATTCACAAACCATTAGCATTGGGTGCGGAACTCAAAATTTTTACAATGGCAGCCAAGTCGATTGGATATTTTGAAGAGGTAGCGTCCAAAATATATGTGTGATTAGTGTTAAGAGAAGGTTAATTTGTCGAATGAATGTAATGTACAATATATAGTGGGAATTTTCCAGAGTGAGCATTACCTGAAAATGTCAATACAACGACAAACAGTGACCAGTTCTAGGCCCCAGAAATAGTATCTTGTATCCGACGTAGAAGTCTCCCTGAGGCAATAAAATAAGGGTCAGCAATAGGCTGAGTGCTAAGCGCCCCACTGCGTCAAAGACGAAGCGCGATGGAAAAGGCTGTCCCGATAGTGGATACAGGTCCGAAAGTACTGGCGAGTTTTATACAAGTGGTAATTACGAGGACATCAGCCATGTTGCGACCACAACCGTGTTATACTATATGCGCTGCTTTGACCTTGTCACCGGCGATCCCACAAAATGCACCGCGGTAAACACGCTGTGAATTTGCAAGGTAATTCCCGCGTGGCAGAGAAAGCCTTGATGATGACGCGCGTCCAGGAAGGTTTCAACAGCCACCACTCCCGAAAAAGCATTACCCGGATGCATGACATGGTGATGGCAGATCAATGATTGACCACTCAACATATTGCCAGTGTTGTGGGCATCTGTCATGAGAGGGTTGAGCACATTATCATCAAGTAGTTGGGAATGACAAAAGTTTCTGCAAGATGGGTGTCAAAGCTCTTGACAGCGGATCAAAAACGTGTCTGATTCCTGGCGTCCCGTGACAATTTATGTCATTTTGAAGCAGATGCCGATGATTTGTAACCATGGATGAGACCTGGATTCATCACTTTGAACCAGAAACCAAAATTCCGTTTAGATATTGGAAGAATCCGAGATCACCACCGCTAGCCCACTCCAAATGACAAGTCGGTTCTTCTGTTAGAAAGGTGATGGCTTCAGTCTATTGTGATTCCAAGAGTATTCTGCTTATTAACCTTGTTGAAAAAGGCCAGACTATCAAAGGAAGATATTATGGTGATCTGCTGAGACCGTTGCGTGAAGCTATCTAAGCGGAATGCTCACTAAAGGAGTCCTTTTCCACCAAGACAATCCTCCTGTTCACAAATCACTGGTTGCCATGTCAGTGATCCATGATTGTGGCTTCGAACTCATTCACCATTCCCCTTATTCACTCGATTTAGCGCCATCAGACTTCCACATGTTTCCCAAAAATGATAAAAGAACTATCCGGTTGCCATTTCCCGGGTAATGATGACGTCATTTCCGCTGTAAATAACATTTTTTAGGGTGGCTGAAGAAAATTTCTTCTTTACCGGCATCCAGGTCTTGCAGCATCGCTGGCATAAGTGTGTAAACCTGGAAGGGCACTTTGTAGAATGATAAATGAAAACCATCGACTTTGTACGGGTCTTTCACAGCTAGGCTTATCACTTTTCAGCCAGGCCTCGTATGCTACCTGGTCAATACAGACCGCACAGTTCATTGAAACACAGATCTATTACACAGTAGCCCAATGAAAGAATTAAACTGATCACGTGGAACAAATGCCACCACGGGTCGTGTGTGCCAATAAGGGGACACATGACAAAAGTTGATTGTAAGTGTAGGCTGCCCGGGAATCAAAAGCTGGTGAGGAAGATCGAATCGGTTTTGGCCACGGCCGACAAAAAGTACAAAAGGATCGTCAATGGTAAAATTTTACATCATAGTATGAACAGTTTGGCCACCGCAAAGGGTATTTCAATGGTAATAGGCCTATATCTTGATATTTACAATGATTTCTGACGTTGCCTCCACAATTAACACAAAAGTTTTGCGAGGGAACGCAAATATTTTGCAAAGGAATGCAGAAGTTTTGTAAATGAAAGCAAGACCTTTTATTTCCTTTCATGTCTCTTCTATAGTTTTATTTAACGAGCCGTTTAACTCTTTCAGTGCCACATTTTGGATTGAGTCAACAGCTTTCCTCGGCAGCCTTCAGCCGTATTACTCGTAAAGCGTGCAGAGGAAAGCTGTAGATCTGGACCTCTAAATTTTTGTAATTTGAGGCATGTTCCACTTGAATGAAATGTCTTTTTACAAGGAACATGAATCTAGCACTCTTATTATAATTCAGAGTAGGTCGTGTTGAATAGTTTGACTTTTGTCACGGTTGGCACAGAAAGAGTTAAGTTGAAGATGAAACAAAGATGTGTTGTGGGGGAACGCTAAAATTATTTATCTCTCATATGTCCCCTCTGGGGCTCCGCAGGATCACAGATTTTTGCGGGATGCATGTCGCGTATTCTTTTCAGTGCTATTTGTTTTACCTTTACATTTCTGTGCTGGGTAGGCGAAGTTTGCATTAAATAGCTTGTGGCCTAAATAAACAAACTAAACTCATTGCGCATGTTTAGTTGAGATGGCTATTTGCACTGTTATTGGTCAATACGTACTCTGTCGTCATTCCGTGTTTCCACCGACATTTATTTGCCCACTGCTGTGCCCGATTTGCCAAGTCGTCGCTCCATTTCTGAAATATAAAGAGTTATAAATCTTTTTGTCAGTTTCAAGTCGACATACATACAAATGACCCCCCCCCAAAAAAAAGAAGAAAAGAAAAAGAAAAGAGAGAGAAAAAAAGATAACATCTATGTACTGTTTGTCTACGAAAAGACGCAGTGGAACAACATGTACATGTATAATAACCCTAACACGAGACTACACACAAAGTTACAATATAGCAGTAGGCTAATAAACGAAGAACAGGCCTTTCACTATGCCAGTGCACTGAATGATGCCACGTCTTGAGGATCTGTCATGTAGCAAAATGATCAACGTAATGACGTACACGGCACTGTCGTCCACAAATAATATTAATACCCATAAAGACTTTGTGGGTAACAATACAGTACAGACCAATTAATTTTTTTTACGGGAATTGTGGGAGAACTCGAGCACAGACCTAACAAGTCAGTCTCCACGGCACACAACCACCCCTTTATGGTAGAAGAAAACGAAGAATCGGGGAAAACCACGTGTACAGCCAATAATAGCGCGCCAAGCCCGCTCTGAGGGTATTGGGACAAGTTGTGGAGACCATGACATGATATGAACTTTATTGGCTGAACCATGTATATAACAAACAATGGCATTTTGCCAAAACAATACAATATGACACTACAAAAACACAAGTATATGAAAAATTAACACACAAACGTGTCTCACAGTCACATATTGTTGCCAGCTTCGAGTAACCGGACCAGCAGAGAAGATCTGTTCCGGAAATCAGGCTTTTTTTTTTTACGGTAGTTCAGCATTTAAATAGCTCCCCCCTCCCCCCCCCCCCCCCACCGCACACACACATACATAAAAAATTAATCAGTTGCTGCCCTTTAAAAAAAACCGCAATCTGATAATATTGTACTGTCTTGTTTTTAAGACATATTAGGGTATCTGTAGACTACTTTTGCCTGGCATTTTGAAAAATTCCCGAAATGCGCAAATCATCAATAAAATATTTTGACATCATGGCAGTTTTGTGCGTCATTTTACTATAAGTCTATATACATTGTGAATCATCGCCGGAGAGTTTATATGGATCTATAAACACATACTGTCTGGACAATAAGAATAATGAGAAACGGAAGCTTACTTTAATATTTATATCCATGAAGTCATGTCGTGCAACAATAATTCAATTCTAGAGTCTATAAAAGTCTTGGGTGCACTTTGCTATGTAAATATATATCATTATGTTTTTAAAATGTGCAAGTATATAAACCATACTTTTCTCAATATTTATTGATTTTATTTAATGTTCCCATTACACTTGAGGAGCCCTCCCACAAAGAGAAAAGCGGCCCACTTTTTCTGCCTGATTTGTCTTTAAAATGTCAAACTGATAAAACAAGACTGAGTCGTTATTTGCAGTTGAAAAACCACGAATGTGAACGTTAACCTTATGTCTCCGCCATATATCCGCTGTTTTTACCGTGACGTATGTTTTGCACACGGCAACGATAGTTCGAACGTAATGGTATAGACTGCCGCAGCCGTGCAAAAGTGTTTTGAACTTTTAAAACATAAACTAAAATAAGGAAAAGAATGAACAAAACAAAAAAACAAAAAAAACAAAAAAACAAAAGCAAAAACAAAACAAAAACAAAAAACAAACAAAAAAAACCCAAAAAACAAAAAAAAAACCGTTAAGTAACAAGAGCGTTGACTTCATGAAAAGTAATATTTAACCATTCCAGCGATATGTATTTCAGGTCATGTATTAACCCTTTCGATGCCAATTTCGCTAAAGTCGATGTGCTCTAAAATTGGCACAATGATCCTAGATTTATATTCTTTTTAAGCCGACCTTTCATTCAATTACTTGCGTGCCTGCACGTGCCCTGCATGACCATAAAGATGGTCGAGATCAACTGCTTTTTTCGACAATACGGCTACAACGTGCCGAAAAAGCTGTTGGCTCCGTCAAAACTTTGATGTGAAACAGTTAATAGGTCTGGTAAACACATTATATTACATCGTAACAGTTGATAGATCTGGTAAAAAAAGGTACATTTGTGTGACATGTGCTGCATCTAAACTAATTGTCAAGGCAGGGTAATAAATACCCGTCCTAATGACTTCTGACAATGATTTGAGGCTGAACTACGAATAGCAGAGGTCGCAATTAGCAATTGTATATACAGTGAAAACTCGTTATAATTACACCATTTGTTCCCTGATGTGTCAGATAACTGAATATGTCAGATAAATGAATCAAACAACAAAGAAAATGAACGTTTTGCCATTCAAAACTTGTGTCATTATAATGAATATGTCGGATATTCGAGTGTCGTAATGAGGTTTCACTGTATGTATATTTGGCTAAATATGCATCCCGATATGCAACATTCTTGTGGGCTAGAGATGTGTATTCCATTAGAGTCTATGTTAAAGTAACTTTCAGTTCACGAATAGTTTTGTAGCCAAAGTTACCAAATTTACAGGAGTATTTTAACCACATATCACATGAACCAGCTGATCTTGACTTTACCTATTGTGCCATTTTACATGATGATAAAATTGTGATTTACTGTGCTATTATAAACACATTGCCCCAATATCATAAACTTGGGTGATATGTCTTCAGTGTAATCAAGACTTTTTTGAGCATAGACCAATTTTAAGTATATATAAGCTAAATTTTATAACCAAATGCCTATGCATGAAATTGGCCACGCATTTCACTTGGAAAGGTCAGGATTAGTTCTCAAGGGTGTGTTCGCCCTAATACAAAACTGAACACACAAACATTTGGAGGGCTAGTGCTGTGTGTTCCCATTAGTTTGTATGTTAAAACAACCTTAAAATGAAATAGTCACTCATATAGCTGTGGTTATATGATTTTTGTGAGGTATTTAATTATGCATATATATTTACTGTCTGAAATTTGTTGTTTCTATGTGCAGTAGTTTTCAAGTTATTATTTTGCAAATTACAATGTAAAGTAATGGGAATGCACAACCCTAGCCTCCACTGACTGTAGTGCCCTTTTTTAGGCACGTCTGGAACCTACTGTTCTCTCTTTTGCCTATTTGTGTGCTCCAAGATGTGGGACTGTGGGGCGCTTATTGTGATTTAAATGCCTCTCTCTACTCACTACTGCACACCTCTGTAAGATAAACGGCTGTTTACGCTGTGGGTACTCAGGCCTATGTCAGTCTAAAAATTCAAATACCGGACAATTAATGTTAACATTCGAAAACGATATGTAAAGTGTATATAATGTATTTACGTATCGCATGGTATTTGTCTTAAAAACATAAATTAAAAAGGTTTCTCTGATGTTAGTTCCTCGTTGCAGATCAAATATGTTTTGACCATGTCACCCGACCTTTCGGCTTTGTGTATAGGCTGTATTTGCAATGAGTGAAACAACTTACCATTTCGAGTTCATCGGAGGCTTTTTCCTTGGCGCGATATTTGTTGTGTAAGTCGAAAGCCAACTGAACTTGAGCTTTCGTCAGATCCGAAACCGTGTCGTCACAGGCATCTAAACAGACACAGGCACACACACGTTCTCTTTTGGGTATAAAGTAAGTGGAAATTCAAAACGCTGAATAAATAAATAAGTAAACAAACTAACAAATAAATAAATAAACAAACAAACAAACAATAAATGAAAAAATAAATAAATAAAATAAATAAATAAATAAATAAATAAATAAATAAATAAATAAATAAATAAATAAATAAATAAATGAAATCCTACAATTTCCCGGAACAACTTTTCTATGATCTCACGGTAAATGGGTAATTATTTATGTTGACTATTGATTGTGAAGGACAACCTTTAGTGGTTTTTAAATGTCAAGATGTACGTCTATCAAGCGAATAAAATTGCTCAGCACTCACTTTTTATTTTTAAGGTATTCTAAAAATTTCACAGTATAATTGAATTAAATGGAGTACATTGATGACAAAATTCCAGTAAATCTGTCCCTCTTGGCCTGCTGATTACCCTAGAGAAACTGAATCCGTTTGCCAGCAGGGCAAGAAATATATGGAAACGCAGTAAACTCACCTTTGACGGACCGTGTGGTCCTGAAACAGGACGAATCGGAGCATGAGTTGTCAACTGACACAATGAAGAGGTAACTTATCTACGAATACCTTTGATGCTCAAGGCAGGTGTAAAAATGAAACGAAATGTGATCCTTGCAATAAGAATTAATGACATATCCTTCTTAATATTATGAAATATCATACAATACATCAGCCTCTTCACTGTTATCTTAAATGGGAATGAAGTACATAAAATACATTTCATATATTGCTTCCAAATAAGAGTAACCAAAGTCATACGTTTAGTTTGGACTTTCATGCGCTGAAACCAAATGCATGTCTGCGACCCAGTCCCATTTTCATAAGTTTAAATTACAATAAGTGGCCATAGAAAACAAAGACAACCCGGAATTAGAAAAAAAAAGTAAAGAGTCTGCAGGCCTGTCATACCTGGCGGTGGCACTGACCACGGAACAAGCAAGCGTCGCCACGGCAAATATTGTCACCTTCATGATTCCCCGCATGCAGATGCACCAGTTGGAACACTCTACATCTCAATATGCGATAACCGTATATAAAAACGTCCCGCGGTTACGCCCAAAACATTCGTGCTTTTGTCCAAGGCAGCCAATTGGCTATTTTCCTGCTTTTCAGTTATAAAAGCTGATTTATTTTATTTTATTTTATTACTGTTTTTGGGTGCGCATTCAGAATATGAAATCAATTCAGACATTAAACTTCATATATTTATTGGTGGAGAGGGAAATATTGGTCAGATATTGCCTCTTTGGAAAACAGCTGTTTCCTATTACATAGATTGCGAACGCACTATCAAGCTTTATGACAAAGGATCAAATTTCCATGCTTATTGATCTGTAATGGTAGATAAACAAGAAGAGATATATGACCTGTTGCGTATATTTTATCGTTTTTTTAGGATTACTATTAGTCAATGCAAGGACAAAAGTCAGTCAACTTAATTTCTTCGGAAAGTTTTGGCGCAATGCATCCTAGACACACTGAGAACAGTCGGTCGGCACGGAATACATGGGAACCTACTCTGATGATTGTTCCTTATAATTTTCCTTTCGAATGTTTCCAACTGAATAAATATGTCAGCCACTTAAGCAGACAACATTTAGATTCGATTTGTGGGGCCGGAATCTGTGCGTGGCGACTTCCAGTTTTGCCTGCTAGACAATCCGATCTTGGTGTTGTGTCCACTGCATTCGTGTGAAATAGATAACACCGAGTTTTAGACCGCTTTGGAAAGAACTTACTATTAAGAAATGTGGACATGAAAATGACAGTAGGTTTATTTGGAAAGTTTTCCTGCATTTCGACTTCATGGCATTTCCTGCAACACCGAATGACAAAAAAACAACAACAGAATATACAGAAAAAGATAAATAAAAAAACCCACCCACCCACCCACCCACAAAACCAAACAAACTAACAAACAAAAAATTACTAGAGAACAGAGGAAGAGATGAATAGACAGTGACGAAAGTCAGAGCAGGCCTACCCACTACAAGTCATAAAAAATTAAACTGTCAAGTCTAATCACAATGAATTTGTGCTCAGCTATGTTTCACATCAGGTTGAAAAGGCTGATCACATGTCACACAAACTTCTTGTAAACTCTTTGATCGAACAGAAATGGCCGATCACACATCACTAACACTCCAGGAGAACATGATAAATCAGGAGCCAGTAACTAATTTAGACAAATTGGAGAAAACCCCCACACTCACACCGTATTTTTTCGGTTTTCATACAAAATAAAAAATAAACATTTCTAACTCAACAGCTGGGAAATAATTTAACCAATTGTTTTGAAAAAAAAAGTAGTCGCAACAGTTTGTTCCCCGACGAAACATATCCTCCTTTTGACCGGGTGAACAATCGCCTTTGACATCAAAATTAGCGTCCTTGGACCATTTCAAATCCACACCGATGCTTTCATGTGGCGCCATTTTAATTTTGTTTACCGCTACTCTTCCCAGCAGGCCAATTTCAGAGGCTCTTTTTCTGCTCCACTTTAATAGTTTGTCTCGCTGCACGACTGCATTTATATCAAGATAAAAGTGGACCCCTCCTGACGCTCCAATAAGGTAATCGATGAATTTCATCTTGGTTAGTGCTGAGTGCCCCCTTGAGGTCACCGGGCCACATTTTTTGAGGTGTTCATGTCACAAGATCAAAACAAAACCAAAAAAAAATTAAGTTACTGAAATTCATTGTGTAGGTCATTGGTCACCTACATTAATGTCTAAGGTCACCATGTCGCATCTAAAGCCATCCTTGGTTGCATGTCGCTATGCATATACCCATGTGAGGCCCCAGTGGTAATGACTTTACTCGAGATCAATGCACCCCAGTTAGGCTACGGTTACCGAGATGCTCAATCTGTGACGTCACGTAGTCACTTTTATGGAAGTGAAAGCAAACGGTCATGTGGCCTCGGTGCAGGCGTTGGGAAGCCGCTCCTGGAACAACTTTCACGGTGAAAGTTCTTCATGTTTGATGACCTCATGGTGTATGGATCTGGCACGTACTTCCAACATGTACTGGCGCGGTGACTCTAAACAGGCTCTGCCAGTGGACTTGGAATCCTGCCTTAAAAAAAATACACCAACAAACAAATCAAAACAAAATAATAATAAAGAAGATAAATAAATAAAAGAAAACAAAACAAACTAGAAAAGAAGATTTGCTTCAAAGCAAATCTGTCTGTGTGCCATCAAAAGTTGTAAAGATTAAATGCTACAACTTTTATCCTTTGGTACTTCTCATTACATTAAGCTTATGGCTGCATGCAAATTTCAAAGTCCAAATGACCTTGACATTTGAAGGTCACATGTAATTTGTGCAGTGTTACAATACCCACAATTTAAGCCTAACATGAACCAAATCGGATGAAAATTACGAAGTTATGGCAAGATGAAACTTTCAAAGGGCCAAATGACCTTGACCTTTGCCCTTTTGAGGTTGCATGTTCGTCCAAAAAATGTGCAGTGTTGTAATACCTACAATTTGAGTCCAACATGATCAGAATTGGATGGAAATTGGCCAAGCTTTAACCGGATGAAACTTTCAAAGGTCCAAATGACCTTGATCTTTGACCTTTAGAGGTCACAAGTAAGTTTCAAAAATGTGCAGTGTACAATAGCTACAGTTTGAGCCCAACATGATCAAAGTTGGATAAAAATTGACCAAGTTATGGCCAGAAGAAAGCCACCATCGAAAGTGGCCTTTGACCGTGAAATGACCTTTGACCTTGAGATGACCTCTACCTGAAGTGAACCTTGACCTCAAAAATGACATTTTAGCTTAAAATTGCCCTTTGACCTTGACATGACCTTTGACATTGACATGACCTTGACATTTGAGATGACTTTTACCTTGCTATCATCGAGCTCCTATACACTCGGAGCCACATCTGCCATAGTATATGAGATATTGAAGATTTAAAACTTTAATTAGCCCTCATTTGCATAATTTTGAAAAGCATGAACTCTCATTATAAAAAGGCCAGACTTTATCTATAGAAGTATAATTGTGTCAAGTTTGGAGTTTCTACGTGTAATACTTTTCAAATGAAATGTCGGACAAATTTGCCGGTAAAGAAAGAAAGAAAGAAAGAAGAAAGAAAGAAAGAAAGAAAGAAAGAAAGAAAGAAAGAAAGAATTCCTAGAAAAACAGTATGTCTGTGTTGGCACACAGATATAAAAACCTAACAAAAAAACTAGCCAACCAAACAACTAAGCGAAAACAAAACACACACGCACACACATACTTACGTACACACAAACATACACACATGACTACAATGGTCATGGGACGCGGACACATGAATATGATCTGGTTACTCTGAAAACAATAGCTTTATTCTTCTCTGAAGAAACTAATTTCTTTCAAATGTTTTTTTGTTAATTGAATCATTTGCATATAAACTTATAACCACTATTGCAATACTGTGTTTTGTGGTTGTTCAGATTATCCTACCTAACATAATTATATAATATAATACTGGGTAAATAAATATCCTATCAGACAATCTAATTGCTATTTTCATTGTTTATCGTATTTTGAAATCTAAAGTTAAACACGATAAGTATAGTAAAAATGCGAGATTGCAATTAGATGAATAAAATAAAAAGAAATTAAAATAGCAGTTTTACAGATTGATATCGAAAACCAAATGGGATGCAGAGAAAGCAGTGTGCATGTTATGGAAGTCGTTTGAACAAGGTGTTTATTTTATGCAAAGTGATCTCATCTTGCAAAATCAAAAACACGGTGAACGTGGATTCTGTTTAGCTGAACTGGCTATACATTGTGATATTCCTTCCTCTACAGTTGATATCCTACAGACGTTCAGGAAACAGCTCTGGTCAATATCGTTTTGGCATTTGATATCGTGGTCATTATGCTTTCAAAGCCTTTCATTCCACAGCAATTAGTTACATTCCGTTTATTATTGCGCCAACACACACTCTCTCTCTCTCTCTCTCTCTCTCTCTCTCTCTCTCTCTCTCTCTCTCTCTCTCTCTCTCTCTCTCTCTCTCTCTCTCTCTCTCTCTCTCTCTCTCTCTCACCAGCAATTTTATCCGACAATTTTGTCAAACACTATTACACTTAGCAACTCCCAACTTGGTACAATGATAGATCCATGCATGAAGTTTACCAAGACGGTTGATTGCATTTAAAATTAGTCAAATAAGTGCCATTTGAAATTTTAAATTTTGAATATCTTCAAAACTGTTTTAGGTAGAAATGCCATCCCAACTTCCATTTATAGGTTTGTGATGTAGGCAGATGTAATGGATCACAAAAAGTTATAGAATTTTAATTTATGGTAATTAGGGGCACTTCAACAGTTTAAATGTTGAATATATTCAAAACTATGATAGATAGAGATGCCATTCTAGCTTCTAGTTATAAGTTTATGATAAAGGCACATCCAATGAACCACAAACAAAAGTTGCAGAACTTTAACTTATGTTAAAAAGGGGCACTTGAAAAGTTTAAATGTTGAATATCTTCAAAACTATTATAGAAAGAGATGCCAATGAAACTGTTATTTGCGGGTTTGTGCCATAGGCGAATCTAAAGAACAACAAGCACAAGTTGTAGAAGTTTAACTCATGCTAGTTAGAAGCACTTGATAAGTTTAAATGTTGAATGCCTTCAAAGCTATAATATACAGAGATGCCAGTCCAACTTCCATTCATAGGCTTGTGATGAAAGCACATCCAATGAACCAAAAACAAAAGTTGCATAATTTTGATTTATGCTAATTAAGGCACTTGAACAGTTTAAATGTTGAATATCTTCAAAACTATTATACGTGTAGATAATGATACCATTGAAACTATTTGTAGGTCTGTGGATTTAGGCGATTCCAATGAACTACAAGCAAAAGTTATAGAAATTTATTTTGCGCTAATTAGAGGCACTTGAAAAGTTTAAATCTTGAAAATTTTCAAAACTATTGTAGGTAGACATGCCATTCTAACTTAAATTAATAGGTTTATGCCCTAGGTATATCAAATGACCCATAACAAAAGTTGTAGAATTTATACTTCTGTTAAGTAGAGCACTTAAAACGTTTTAATGTTGAATATCTTGAAAGTTATTATAGCTAGAGTTGTCACCCCTACTTCGATTTATAGGTTAACACCGAGGACGCATCCAATAAGCCACAAACAAAAAATTAAATTTATGCTAATTAGGGGCAGTTCAAAGTTTAAATGTTTGATACATTCAAAACTATTATAGGTTGAGGTGCCATTCCAAATTGTATTTATAGATTTGTGTTGTAGGTGCATTCAATGGACCACAAATAAAAGGTGTAGAATTGTAACTTGTAGTAATATGGGCAAATTGAAAAGTGTATCTGCTGCATATCTTCAAAGCTATTAGGTAGAATTGCCATGCCCAATTTAATTCATAAGTTGCTACAGTCGCATCAAATAAACCACAAATAGAAGCTGTAGTATTTAAAGTTATGCAAATTTTGGAGGCACACAGGCAGATGTGCTTAGAACAAATTCTTTTTCTAGTTATATTTTGAACTGGTCTTATTTGAACTTTCTGAAGTTTATTAACTTCATCAAAATAAAAACATGATATTCTGTTAATAAGACAATGTGCAAGACAACACGCAAGGACACGAATCTTTGGGACTAACTAGCAGGGATACACAGATGTGTCATCACAAATAACAATAGTACTAGGGAAAAAAGTATAAAAATCTTGATTTTTTTTTTTTACAAGATCTTATCCGATCACTTCTTCTCAGACTTAACTAACTTTGTTCTGGGGCAGCAGTACGTTGTTCAGGGTCAACCCCAGACAGTTTATCTGAGCTTAGAACGTAGCCAGGGGATTACAAGCTGAAACTAGGAAAGCCTAGTTGCTGCATAGCAAATCAGTGTGTGTTTCTTCAAAACATATTGGTATGGCAATGTACAACTATTCCATAACACAGGAGAAGTTGGAATCGCATCTTAATCTATTATGGCTTTGAAGTTATTCAAGATTTAAGATTTCTAATGGTGCTATTCAGCATAATTGAAATTGCTACAACTTTTATTTTTAATTCATTACATGCGCAATGGTCAACAACCCCCTAGTAAAATTTGGAATGACACATATTTCTATTATAGTGTTGAGGATATTTAAGAGTAAAAATTTCGAATATTGCTAATTAGCATAACCTAATTTGCTACTTTTGTTTTAGATTCATTACAGGGGCAATGGTCAACCACCCCCTAGTAGAAGTTAAAATGACATCTCTATCTATAATAGTTTTGAAGATATTCAAGCTTTAAAATTTCAAATGCTGCTAATTAGCATAATTTAAATTGCTACAACTTCTGTTTTAAATTCATTAGATGTCCAATTGTCAATAACCCCCTATTAGAAGTTGGAATGACATCTCTAGCTATTATATTTTTGAAGATATTTAAGATTTAAAATATCAAACGCCCCTAATTTGCATAATTTTAAACATCTTCATTTCTCTGTATAAAAAGGTCTAAATCCTTGTAATGCAATTTCTAGAAACTGTGAAATAAATTGCTTTTGGGGTATAAGCAATTCTTCCGAGTTTGTATTTAAAAGCAAAAAAAAAAAAAAAAAATCTAATGTTTTGATTTTTCTACATTGTCCACAAATCTACCCATAGATGAATTCAAAAGATCTCTTTCAGAATTAATAAGCAAAACGTTCAAACATAATGGTAAATCATACATAAATATTAATTCATTTTCAGAGAGAGCATATTGGTCGCACAACAAATATTTAAAAAGTAACATTAAATCTTACACTGTTGAAACTTCGATAGCTGCTATAAAATTTCTTTTGGGTAATACTTTGATTAAATGTTGACCATTAGTTTTTCAACAAATAAGAGACATTCCAATAGGTAGCAACTTCTCCCCGTTACTTGCAGATTTATATTCAACCTGGCTTGAATTTAAGTATATGGATAAATTGACGAATAAGGACTTTCTAATGGCTACAAAATTATCAACCAACGCAAGATATATTGATGACACTGCTTGTGTAAATGTACAAAATTTCAGTGAAACTGCCAAAAAATTTACCCCAAAATTATGTTTTGATAACATGTTTTTGACTTAAATGCCAATGACTTTCATTTTTTCTCACATGCCTAAGTACACATTCACTCAATTTCAAAACATTAATCAAATTTGACAGCATTTACTTAAATGTCACAAACTTGACCCATTATGTTGAAACATTGACTCAGGGTTGGCAGCAAAATACAGCTTCATTGGTTGGAGACTTTCAAGGTGAGGAGCAGGTGTCCTCATGGGGTTTGTTTTACATTTCTGGTCCATTGTTGCAGTACTTGTTAGGATTTCTCTTGGTTTATACAGATGGTCTAGCCGCAACTGCTTATTTTATAATCACTGGGACTGAATATAACGCCCCAGTTTGTTTCTACTTTAATCATATACTGGCAGTTGGTTTAACTACCGTAAGCTATCCATCTAGAAACGGTACAGACTGGTTCAGGGGTAAGTCAAATTGCTTTTATTGACAGGTATTCTCTATTCATAATGAAGCTCTACATTTATAAGCAAAACGTCACGTATTTAGCTAATTCATCATTTGACTCTTTCATATTTATTCATTATTATGTGAGTTGTCTTTGTTGAATATTTAGCTTAGACAAGGAGCCACTACTCAGAGAGACATGTATGAGTACAGACTCCGAAACATGTTCTGAGTAGTTATCAACTGAAGACCCTTTAATTTATTTGGGCTTATAGAGCCCATGTCAAAATTCGACAGAGGAACGTGTGCTATATGGACAATATTACACTCATATGTATATACTAGAGATGACTGCATTTTCCGACAGGACAATGCCAGGCCACATGTGGCAAGAGTTGTGAAGGAATTTTTGCAAGCTGAAAGCATTGAGTATCTTCCCTGGCCTGCAATATGCTCAGACCTTTACCCTATTTAACATCTGTGGGATGCCCCTGGCAAAATGCAGTGAATCAAAGACCCCCGAAGCCAACAGACATTCAGGATTTAACTGTGGCACTACATGAGGAATGGGAGAAGATATCTCAAACACAAATTAAGAAGCTCTTCAACAGCATGAGACGCCACTAAGCCTGCAATGAGAGTAAAAAAGGCCACATAAAGTATTGAAGCAGTGCGCATGACAGTGGACTGCACTTGCGTTATTTTTTAAAACAAACCTTCCTTCGTTTATTGGCCATGGTGCAAATACGTATCGAGTCACATAATGATAACATGTATTGTAAGGACTACACAGTATGGGGATAAGACTATCCTCTGAACACACAAAAAATATGTCACCTGCTCGTAATTTTCAAGAAATAGAATATTTCAATCAATATCCCTAGCTTTTTTGAAGCGTATATTTCCAATCTGGAACAACTTATAAAGACGGAAACTGTTTGTCTAGCTTGTCGAGTTTATTCATTTTACTTGGTTACTTGGTTGGTAATCCCTCATGTCATTTAGGTAGGATTTCAGTCTCCAGCAGGCAGGGAAGGTACAGACGCCACAGTAATTGGTAGATTGTTCCACCTGTCGACTATTCTGTTAGAAAAAAAAATATTTAAAGGTGTCTAACCAAGCATACTTTTTGCCAGCTTCATATGATGACCTCTGAGTGGACGCTCAGTGAAGGAAAAAAATTGTCTGGACTGTTCTTGTATAAACCATTCAACATCTTGTACGTTTCACAATAGTCACTAAACTCTCTACAGTCCTTCAAAGACTCCATCTGAATTCCATTGGAAGCTAGCTTCAGGCACCTGCTCTGCACTTATTCTAATATATCTATATCTCTTTGTTGCAGGGGTTCCAGACTGTGGCCCTGTACTCAAGCACAGGTCTGACTAATGTTTTATACAATATACCTATCTAATTGTCTAATCCAGTAAAGCATCTTTTGATTAAGCCTACTCTTTGGTTAGCTTTGTTAACGATACTCTGTACATGCCACTTGGGTAGTAAGTCATCTGACATCAATATACCTAAATTTTTCTGTTGTTTAACCTGTTTAAGGTTCACACCATTTAGTGTATACATGTAATTGTGCGTCTCCTTGACTTTAACAACGACACATTTGTCTACATTGAATCTAAGAAGCCTGGTATCGGACCAACCATCTAAGGAGTTCAGATCCGTTTGCAGATCTTCACAAAAAGTTTGAATACTGTTATATATATTGGTGTCATTTTGATGACAGATTTGATAACACCTGGAATATTGTTTACACAGACCAAAAAATAGCAGTGGGCCCAAGATTGAGCCCTGGGGCACACTGTTAGTCACTTTTTGCCAAGAAGAAACACCTTTGTCTGAGACTACTCTTTTTTTCTTGCAAAAAGTTTTGAATCCATTTTAATATCTTTCCTCTAATGCCTACATGTATTAATTTGTGCAATAATCTTTTGTGGAGAAAGGTATCAAACGCCCTTGCAAAGTCCAGATACACTATATGAGTTCCTGTTCTCTGACCCAAGTTACATGACCAATCAAAGAGGCAATCACAAAGTTGAGAAATGCAACTACACCTGTCTTGAAAACTATGTTGTTCACAACTGATAGTTTGCTGGCTAACACTAGCTCGAAGAGCTTATCATGTACAATACGCTCTAATAGTTTAACTATCTGACTGGTTTATGAGACTGGTCTGTAGTTAGAGCATACTTGTCTTGACCCTTTTTTATGGAGAAACCTCACCTTTGCATCCCTCCAGTTGTGGGGTAAACCAGCACTCTGTAACGATTGTGTAAACAGAATAGATAGGGGGACATCCAAAATGGGACAGTTTCTCAGAACGTTCAAATTGACTTCATCTGGGCCATATTAAAATTAATTTTGAAGGCCTGAATATCAGACAGGATCACAGCATATCCAACAACCTTTTCCCTTCAGTTGCATCTCCACCAAAGCTCACAGGATATCTGTCATGATAAAGACATGGAAAATGGGTGCCTATATATGGAGATAACGGATACAAATAATGATGACATTAGAATACCTGTACATGTGGGACTGGAATCAATAAATCTTGTTGACATATCAAAGTCCATTTCTCAAGATCATCAAGCAACTAATAAACAGCAGATTTCAAATTATCACGAGAAATCTCACAAAGAGCCAAGTTTTGCAGGGAAGATCTTGCAACATAAAACTCACAGTTCGATACCAAGTGAAAAAATGTATCTACTGAACAAGACAAGTGCACAAAAACGTGCCTGCAGCAACTGTGAACGTTACCAGGCCTCAGCTGTTCAACAAGAAAAAAAAGTTTGGCCATAGCAGTTTGGCCACTGCCAGTACATAGACGTTTTGTTCAGTGAAACCCGGGAACTTGGATTGAGAAGACCTATATTTGGATTGAGAAGACCTATATTTTGTGTGCCTTTTGACTTCTTTATATTTTACTTTTCTACTTGTGTGTTAATATGGAGCCACTCAAGGGACATGTTACTGTATGTATTGCTTACAATATATACCCGTTGTAAATACAGATATTGTATTCTACGTTTTACAGCAGTTCTGTTGCCTAGCGACATAATTAGCAGGAACAGGTCCGCAGGGACAAAAGAAATCCTCCAATTGTTTGTGGCTCATGCTCTCATATACAAGGTTAAGGACAGTGTAAGCTGTGTTTCGATGGGGTGACATGAGAACATTCAGTTTATAACTATTGTCTAGGGAATCCAAATATGGGTAATTTTTTCTGAAGTCACAGAAGGCGTCGTTTCTTGATGTCTGATAAACGTTTCAGTGTAATAGGAAATGTATGCTATTTTCAACAGCTTGTTGTGAACAGAATTAACGCATACGCTGATCACATGGTTCCTTCTGATAGCTACCCAGTTCTATGCGCAGTTTATTACTCAGCCTTCAGTATATATAAGTAGCAATATTCCTATTAATCCTGCTTATAGTGTCTATGTCTCAAGACTAATTGCTTTCGCAAGAAACTGTGCTGACTTTACAGATTTTGCAGATAGACATAAATCACTTTTTATCAGACTTACTAAACAGGGGTTTTCTAAAATAAGATTTAAAAAGGTTTTTCTTAACTTTTAAGATAAATATAAATATGTTCTACAGAAATATCATGTTGATTTCTATGAACATATTAATAAGGTATTTTCTGAGTGTCAGTAAAACACATAGAAATATTTTTGGTATGGAAATGTTGAGACTGAGATTCTTTTACCTTGAGTTTGATCAAACTTTCTATACTGGGGCACTAAAATTTAATATAAATTACAACAAGTATAAAATGAAATAAGGACCATCCAAGTTCTCAGGCATCATGTTGAACGATACAGGCCTTCTATTTTCTCATCCTTTTGAATATGTTGACAAAATTTAAGGGATACTTACTCAGCAGATGTAAGTCATATTTTTATAACGAATTTTAGGCCTATTATTTTCAATTGAGAAAGAAACATGGAAGAACTTAACCATGTTTCATAATAAATATAAGATCAGTATCAAATTTGGTTGTCCTATGTTCACGTGGAGACCTTGTTTTGGTCGTTAAATTCAAATTTTCACATGTTACGCAATTCTAATGTAAATATAGTAGTCTGTCTTAAAATTCTTAATTGTCCTGTCATTATTTGAATGATATCTGTAAACTATGGTCATATAATTACCTTTTATAACTGTACATTAAAATTAAGGGCTAAATTTGTTTTAGGCCTACTTCGAATGAATCGGGGTGTTTTCCAAAGTGGGAGGATTGGGATCCCGTAAAACTGGTTTAACCCGCTGCCAATATGTTGGTAACCTGTTCCAAGTCAGGTAGAAGATACCCTCATTCATTTAAATTTCATTACTGTTGATCATGGATCCTTCCGATGATAAACACTAGCATGTCTTATTATTTCGTAAATGATACTGGATCTGACAAGGTTGAGCTGGTATTAGGTTTGTTCTCATCACTATCATCGAAAACTGTTGTCCGCTTCTCTTTTCATGGAATTTTTATGTATTTTGGTAACAATTTGAACATTCAGGCATTTTCTGCACATATTGCAGTGCAGTAAGTGTTCCAAATGTAGTGGGACTGATTTTTTTTTTTATATTATTTTCTGATGAATATGGTTTGTTATTGTTAAGGTCGTGTCAGGTTGGCTCAAAGTGTTTGATGTACAGCTGATACATGGTTACTTTCAATAAATGGGTAAATTTATACATATTTGGCTCTCTCTCTCTCTCTTTCTCTCTCTCTCTCTCTCTCTCTCTCTCTCTCTCTCTCTCGTATAAATAATCAGCATCTAAATCAGATGACTGACAAGTTGACCTATATCTGATTATCAATGAAAAAATTTAAAACTGTTATATGGGAAACAGCTATACTTACAGTTACGTTTAGAAATTTCAACATGATTTTCTCTCTCTCTTTCTTTCTTTTCATAAACCCAACTCTTTCCCGGATAAATGTAGAAGAATTTTACGATAATTAGGATTGTTTTACATTTGGACCTTTTGAACTTTATAGAACCATGAGCTAGATGTACATTATGCTTGGCTGACTTGCAGATGACTTACAATGGTATACTACATTTTTCAATTCTAAATTATTACGTTAGTGAATGACTTATTAGATGACTTGTGGGATTCTATGCTTTCTTACATTTAAATTTCCTTTCAAAAATACTTCTGGAAACCATACTTGAAATGTGACTGGTATGCTTACAATTTTTGGCTATTGTAATGCAATTTGACTACTGTTCTTGCAATTTTTGACTACGGTTTTGTGTTTTGAGACCTGATGTCACTTGTTTCTGGCTGATGTTTGACATTTGAACCAGTGTACTAGCAAATTCTGACAATGTATTGACTTTTCACCACTATATTTGCACATTCAAAAACTTTTCTTTTGAAATACTCTTAGTTTATCTCCTTTAAAACAACATCATGCCTTCAGCTACATGTCTAAAACACATCGAATTGTATAATCATGTTGTTTGGATTCTTGTTGATGGTCATTTTAGGCCTAGGGGGCTTTTCTGATGGATTGATATTGGTGTTAGTGTCACTTTGTGGACTTGTATGGATGATGATCATTGTTGACACGGTGGTTGCAACTAGTACCTTAATTTACATGCTGAATTTTATTGATATTTTCAACAAATTAGGAGCCTGTGCTTGCAAATTCTCTGATGTGCTGCAGATTTTGGTCCCTTTTCATGTATTGTACGGTCCTATATGCACATGAATGATGTACCTGTTCAAGCCAATTTACTGAAATATGCCTATAATTTTAAACAAAACTTTTTTGCATTCTGTCATGTTAAAACTAGACATGGCTTTTTTTACCCTATTGACCTTTGCACATAAGTTTTGGACTCTTTTGGGTACAGACGAACTATAAATTTATGTGATTCAGCTACACATACCAAGGAACATTGCCTCTGGTCGGATTTAACTTGGATTTGTTTCATTAGGACTACGGTTTGGATATGGGAATGACACTGTCTAATTAAGCATGTGAACATTCCATGCAGTTTGAAACAACACTGACAATAACATTGCTATGCTGCTTTCTGGTTCATAACTGTGTTTGAACAGACAATAAAATCGTAGCTTTTTTCCCCCATCACATTTTATACTGTCGTCCTAGATTTGGGAAACGAAAACTTGCTGGTACGGATCCTTCAATTTCAACTCTTAAAATTAATAGTATTCTGTCCGGGTTACACAGATTACCCTGCTTCAGCCAAACAATGTACATGTTTGTAGGCTTACCGCTATTGCCTACAAGTTTCACAGTTGTCGCCCTACTGTTTCTACCTGCTTGATTTAAACCATGCGAGGTTGAATATATGACCTTTTTATGATTTACAGTCTGGCAGTACCAGGTTTCTCAACCAAGATTTAATGGTGTGATTTTTTTTTCTATTCCAATGGGTTTCCTTCCATTTCTGCGAGACATGCTTTGTTAGTAGAAGCAGTCTGCCCTGGACCCAATAGATACTTACTATAATAATGCTCATTAATTGGGTTATAAAAACTGACCATATCTTGAAAATTTTAACACCGAAAGAGGAGTAAAAGCTTTGTGATGATTGAACATTGAATGTATGATAAACGGAAGCTGCATCCTATGTTATGAGGCACAAATTATTTCTGGTTCACGATACGATTTCCATTTTGCTGTACTTTACGGGGCCCAATGTGTGATTCCATTCACTTCAAGACTGCTTATTCAATTACTATTCAATAATGTTACAAAGAGATGCAACAGTCTTGCGTGGGAACACTTTTTTTTTTTGCGACGAAATGCAGTTTATTTTTTATACGGGGTGGGTGGGCGGGAGGAGGGTTCATGTCCCCTCTGGGGTTGGATATTAATATTAATTGGAGCTGCCATAATCACGATTTGACTATATATATATATATATATATATATATATATATATATGTATATATATATATATATGTATATATATATATGTATATATATATATATATATGTATATATATATATATATATATATATATATATATATATATATATATATATATATATATATATATATATGTATGTATGTATATATAATCAAACAAGTTTTGCACAGGAACACCAAAGTTCTGGCCGAGCACGCAATTTTCTACCTTTTCTCTTGTCCCCTCTGGGCCACCGAAATTATTTTTATACAAGATGCATATGGATAAAAAAAAAAGCTTTGAAGACAATGCCAACAATTTTACAATTGCTAAATGTAAGTATAAGTTCCAATGTACCTAGCATATGTAGCACTGCGCACAGGTAGAGCAGTACACTGTGCAAGTACATGGTGTTGTGAGCTGGCGTCCTTCCTTTGATAGATGCGATAAAATTTCTTTTGGATAATAATTTTGTTCAATGCGGACCATTGGTTTTTCAACAAATAAAAGGCATTCCAGTGGGTAGCAACTGCTCCCCTTTACTGGCAGATTTATATTTAATGTGGCTTGAATTTAAGGATATGGATAAATTGATGAAAAAGGACTTTCAAATGGCTACAAAATTATCAAACAACGCAAGATATACTGATGACATTGCTTGCATAAATGGACAAATTTCAGTGAAGTTGCTATAGAAATTTACCCAAAAGATATCCCTTTGGAGGGTAACAATATTAATTCAGATGGTTTCAGAGATGTGTTTTTTGGACTTGGATATTCAGGTCACTAATTACAGGTTTAGTCTATCACAAAATAGATGAATTTAACTTTGAAGTAGTTAATTATCCTTTCCCGGACAGTAATATTTTGGAAACCATTAAATATAATACGTTTTGTCACAGATTTTAAGATTTGGTCGTATTTGTTCTAAATTTCAGGACTTTGCCTCTAGAACCAAATTTATTTACAATACACTTGAGTCAAGAGGATTCAAAGATGTACTTTTGATCAAATATTTCTACAAATTTTGCTGTAAATACCCCCAAGATGGTAACAGTTTGGCTTCAATAAGTTTAGAGATTTTAGACTTGCCTGTTTTCCCACTTAATTTTATCTTTTGGCATCATTCTGTTTTAATGTGTACCTTTCAGTTTAGGCTCGCTTGCTTTCTGTCAGGGCAAACCCCCAGGGGCTATAGGTAGCAAGCAGCTACTGATGACAGTTACAAGCTTGCCTAATCAGGGCTCACCAATTTGCATGTCCTATTGTCCGGGACAAGTTAAATCCCAGTCAGGGCAAGTAAAAATTTCCAAGCACTTGTCCTGAGTGCAACCAGAATTTTTGCTTTTACAACTGGGATTTCAATGGGTGGACAAGTAATTTTGAGTGGGGGGCAAGTGAAAAGTCAGGAGCACTTGTCCTGAGGACAAGTGGACAGAAAAAGAATCTGTGAGCCCTGCTAATTGTACTTGATATCTGGTTAAGAAATATATTTTCATTGCATTCTCTTGACTTTAGAAAGTTTGACTACAATAAATTGCAGTTTTTAGACTTGTCTGTTTTGCTACTTAACTTTATCTTTTGCATCTTTCTTTTTAATATTCATTTTCAGATATTTTAAGGCTTGCCCCCCCCCCCCCGGGGGGGGGGGGGCTATCAGTAGCAAGCAGCAGCCTATGACAGTTACCTGTTTGCCTAATTGTACTTAAAATCCTGTTAAGAAAAATTGTTTTGATAACATGTTTTTGGCATAAATGCTAATGAATTCCATTCTTTTCTGACATGCCTAAGTGCACATTACACAATTTTGTAAAAAATTACTCAAAATTGACAGTATTTTCTCAACCGTCACAAACCTGACACATTAAGTTGATACATTGACTCAGGGTTGGCAGTGAAATAGAGCTTAATTGTTTGAGGGGTAGGTGTCATCATAAAGTTTGTTTTACATTTCTGGTGCAGGATGTCCATTGTTGCAGTCCTTGTTAAGATTTCCCTTGGTTTGTACAGGTGGTCTAGCTGCAACGGTTTATTTCACAATCATTGGGACTGAATATAATGCCCCAGCTTGTTTCCACTTCAGTTATACACTAGCGGGTGGTTTAACTATGATAAACTGTCCAGCTAGAAAGGGTACATATTGGTTCAGGGGTAAGTCAAATTGTTCTTATCTGAACCTGTACTACTGTACTATACAAATTTAATAATTATGGTTTGTTTGACAGGTATTCTTCTTTCATAATGAAGCTCTGCATTTATAAGCAAAACTTCACGTATTTAGCTAATTCATCATTCGCCACGTTCATCTTGATTCATTATTATGTGGGTTGTCTTTGCTGAATATTTAGCTTAGACAAGGAACCGCTTCTCAGAGACATGTACAGGTAATAGGCTCCAAAATAATGTTGAGTAGTTACCTGCTGAAGACCCTTTAATTTATTTCGGCTGATACAGCCCATGTCAAAATTTTACAGAGGAAATTGTGCAATATGGAATATAGATATTCCATATGTATATAGGTTAGACAGGGACAGGTTAGCTTATGGAGAGTAAAGAGTTCAGACTGTGGAATAGAGTAATGACTACCAGGAAGTGGTTCTGGGCAAAAAGACACAAATTCAACTGCTTTTAAACTGTGCTGCAGTTTCTGAAATCTCCGTCATAAACTGGTTGTTTCACATGTCATTCTGACCAATTTAATCAATTAAACCTACTGGACAGAAGTTGGCGGAAAATATAAGACGATTTACGTTTATTGTACTTTTGGTTATGTTCTCCATATAACCCTAACATATATGTGGCTGGGCTCACACAGGACATAAATCTGTGATTTTGAGACTTATGTCAACTACTTCTGAATCAGTGCAATGTAAGTACTCCAGTAGTCATTTTGCATTGTGATTTTGGTGGGGATAATAGAATGAAGACAATGGTGGATGGCAAGTAATCAAATGTTTACAATAATCCCACCCACATCCTTTTAGAGCCTCTGCATAACCATTTTTACATAGACCAAAACTACGTATAATATACTGATCAAATGATCTCAAAACAATGATATTTACATTTTATTTATACATGTACTGGTACATCTAATGCAACAAATACATATCAAAAAGGCACAGTCACACAATATTCCCCAAAACTGGTCAAAAGTATCTATGTTCAGTGTGGTCACGTTCATGTATTTGACAACAAGAGTCAGAATATCACATGGACACACTGGTGACAGTGTGCCGGTTCAGTGAGGTACCAAATGCAGGAACTCTCGCACCCCAAGTCACCTTTTTCCCGTCACACTACCATCAGTTCTATACTGCGACCTCAACCATTTTTACTTCATGAAGGACATGACATGATTTTCTCCCTCATAAAACTTTTGTGTTGCCATGCAAAAGGAAAATAGTTATCATAAAAAGTTGAATTAGAGGTCCAGGGGAGGACATGACAACAACATGAGGACTGTGACAGTCCTGTGATCAGCTGACTTTGAATGTACAGACTGCTCTGAAGTGGCCCTGTGGCCTTCGGAATAATATCAATGTCACTGCTTGCGATATTATTCTTCACTCATTCTGCTCAGGAGTCTTTTTGTTTTTATGAAAAGTGATAGGATTACCAAAGTATATTAAGCAACAATATGTCAGTTACACATTTTAAGGTCACTCAATGTAAAAATTAACATGAAAAAGGTTTTTTCCCATCAGTGTTTAATAGTCACCATGGGCCTACAATCCACCTGTGGAAAGATATACGAAATGTCAGTTTGATCTTTAAGATCTAAATTGACAACAAAAGAAAGCCCACAAGTACTTTCCTATCAGTGTTAATGGTAATCATGTACCTAGGATCCACTAGTACCAAGATGTAAGCCAATGTGTCAGATTTTCTGCTATCACTATTGTAAAAATAATAACAATGCTAACATGCGCATGCACCCTTAGTTAATAATTCATTTAAAAAATCAGAAAATTACAGCAGCAACATGTAGTGAATAAATTTTGGTTGAGATCAAGTCCAGGTATGTTCCTACTAGATTCGAATAGATTCCACCATGTAGTTTGAGAGAAGAAATGCAAAACGCACATAAATTCATTACAAAAAAACAAAAACAGCGCCTTGTTGTGAACAAATTTGAGATCCTCAAAACGTCCCTATGCAATTTGAAAGCAATAGGCAAGGGAAAGAACAGATGGTTTAAGAACTGCCTAAAAGAGGGCACTGCAGTCAGTGGAGGGCTAGGGTAGTGTATTCTCATTACTTTACATTGTAACTTTCAACTTAACAACTTGAAAAGTACTGCACATAGAAACACCAAATTTCAGACAGTAAATCTAGATGCATAACTAAATACCTTACAAAAATCATAAACCCACAGCTACATAAGTGACTAGTTTATTTAAGGTTGCTTTAACATACAAACTAATGGGAATACACAGCTCTAGCCCTCCACAACTTTGTCTATTCTGTTGTCTATTGGGGCAAATACACACCTTAAAGCTAATTCTGACCTTTCCTATTGGTAAAGAAACTTTGAAGAAGATCTGGTAAAGATTTAACCCCCCAAATGAACACAAAATTTAAATGATTTAAAAATCACTGCAGTGTGATTATTCGAACAAACTTGACAGACCCCCACTGGAGGTAATCCTACGAAAGTTTGAAGTGAATCTGGCACACAGTTTTGGAGAAGTCGAAAATGTTACTTACCACTGCAATTCCCATCAATTGCAGTGGTAAGTAAATTGTTATTTCTATATATATTTGGTCCCTTTTCATGTACACCTTCTCACTGTAAACAAATCTTGGTGAAGGGACGAGGAGGAGCAGGGAGAAGACAATGACTTGACCTCACCAATGGCATTCAAAACATATCCAAAAAATTTGCACAGCCTTCAAAAATTGCACAAGTTTATTAAAACATATCAAACTGACAAGCAGCAAGTTTTTTGGTCGCGAACTGATTTTTTTTTTCATACAGTGGTACCTGCCATATGCAGCCATTGGCATGACAGGTCAACTGCTCTTTCTTAGTCACAGTTTTCCTGCTACAAGGGTCCATTTCTTTGGTGCAAAAATGGTGGCCCCATATGACAGGTGCCATTGTATTGTTAACAAATTAGCTCAAAAAGGGTTATAAACTTTTTTTTTTTCTCAAACAACACTGTCTTGGCCCTAGTTGACTTCCCTTGAGGCCAGCTGTTTGGAGAAGTTGAAAATGTGAATAAACCAAACAAATAGGCAAGGAAAAGAACAGAAGGTTCTAGCCCTGCCTAAAAGAGGGCACTGCAGTCACTGGAGGGCTAGGATTGTGTATTCCCATTACTTTACATTGTAATTTGCAAATTAATAACTTGAAAACAACTGCATATAGAGACACCAAATTTCGCATAGTAAATCTAAATGCATAATCAATACCTCACAAAAATCATATAACCACAGCTACTAATGTGACCAGTTTATTTAAGGTTTAACTTACTTTAACATGCAAACCAATGGGAATACACAGCTCTAGCCCTCCAAATTTTTGTGTATTTTGGTTGTGTATTGGGGCAAATACACACTTGAGAGCTAATTCTGACCTTTCCTATTGAAAGCCCATACGTACTTTTCTATTAACGTTAATAGTAACCTTGGGTTTACGATGCACCATTAAGAAGGTATAAACCACTGATATGTGAAAATTGCTGAGTTAGCAGAAAAATGCAACAATTGACCTTGACCTTTCACCTGAAGGTTCTATATTATCAATGCAAAAAATTCCCCAGACCCATAGATTATCTGTACCAAATTAGGAGGCAGTAGGTCAAGAGGGGACAGAAATATAATGAAAATAAGATATGCGGTGGCAGCAGCAGACAATGGGACTAAACACTATATGCATCCCCCCATATGGGGCATGCACAATCAAAAGGTATAGGCCACATTGCACTGTTCAGCCTACATCCACCTACACACTGTTATTCATATGGGGGTCTCTTTGCTGTTCTTTTACCAAGAAATAAGGTCAGTCATGCTGTGATATATGAGCCAGCTCTATCGATATACAGTCATGTACATGTAGTTTCATGCACGGCAGTGATATTTACGGCATTTAACCCTTTCCCCCACGAATGAAGACTGGGTCAACAGCTTTCCTTGGCAAGGGTTAGTGCCCAACCCTTGCCAAGGAAAGCTGTTGACCTGGGGCATGTGACCTTGATAGGTCTCATCTACAATTCTCAGACAAATTGTTTTTCGTCACTGTAAGTTGAAATTATTTGAAAACACTGCTGCAGCAGACGACATTTGACCGCCTGCCGGTTTTGGCCGGTTTAAGGAGGAAAGGGTTAACAAGTCACCACTAATAGAATTAAAATGAAAGTATTACCCTAGAGTTTATCGACACACTTCATCAGTACTAGACAGCAGCATGTACCTGCCAGTTCATATTCGTGTCTATGTACAGCATACATTTTTATACTATGACCACGATTATTTTCACTTCAAGACATAGAATCAAACTGCATTAGACATGTTAGTTGCCTGCAAAGCAGACCAAGTCCCGTGTTATTACCCCAGCGGAGTACACAAAAAACGTAGTGTGGGTCTGCTTTGGAGGCAAATATGTTAAATAATTGTTATAAAATTTTGCGTATTATACAATATGCAGTATATATAAGGAAAACACGTTAAAATGTTCCCCCAAGTCATGAAACATTTAATGACAATAAAATAAAAATAATTAATTTTTTTTTTTTTGGAATTCATATACTATGAATCAACTTCAAAATTTACCTGAGCATACAATAAAATAGAAAAAAAAAATGCTATAGCATCTGAAAAATTCATGAAAATATTTTGAATGTTTGGTCCAACCAACTTCTCACTAGTGAGATACTTCATCTGGATTTTTACCAATCACAATCAGATACACAGCAGCAAAAGTACAATGGCTGCCCAAACTTCTACCCACACCTGTGAAAACTTTTAAAAACGTGTAATACATACACATTATGTCACCCTTAAGTCTTGCCCCTTGCCCAGCCAATTCATTTCGCTTTACCTGTTTATTTTTATTTTTTCACACTTTCCCCAAAACAACAACTAAAAACAATAACACTATATCCTTGTACAGTACAGTAGAGAAAACACATCAGAAAAGTATGCTTGCAAGCTACAATTATAAAACTGCTAGGGAAATACATTGTATTGACGGTAAGCTGACCACATGTACCTAGCATCCATCTGTCTTTCAAGACTTGTATCACTGTATCCACCATCCTCGCATGCACTTTGAATAGCAGATGTAAAAAGTTGCCATGTTTGATTACAACCATGCTGAAAGTTCTGGGCAAACCATGTTTTTTGACAAAAATGCATTCATTATGTGACAAAATTACATCACACATTGACTCAAAAACACTGGGTTCTTTGGTCTTGAACTCGCGTTGCTCTGAGTTGTTAGATCCTGAATTCACATCTTCCCCAAATATCTGTTTCCAACAAATAGCATAAGTTAGAAGAAATACATGTACGTTGTAGGTGCAATGCCAGTTTTATATACATTGTATAGGTTGCATAACAGCACAGAGATAATCAGTATGATACAAAAATGTATAATTCATGAATATCTGTGTGTGTTTAATTACAGGGTCAGTCATCTTGTGGCTTCAGGAATTCCTTTTTCCTTTTCTTCTTTTTCCTCTCTGGTACATCTTCCAACTCCTCCTCCTCCTCCTCCTCAGCTTTTGAGCGGTCTCGTTTTTTCAAAAATTTCTTTGTTATTGTGCCAACAAGAGAGGAAAACCTGGAAACAGTAAAAAAATGATTGATTGTACATTACTATACACCATCGAATTTAGTGAACAATACATTTATCAATTTTTTAAGGACAGCATGTTGTGTGTATTTGAGCTGGCTTTGAAGACTTGAAGCATCACAAAGCATATCAGTATAACTTACAGTTGGTGTAGAACTACAGACTATCTATTTAATCAGATAAAATTAAACAAGGAGCTGATGCAATAAAGACTATGGTGGCTTATAACAACCCTTGACTCTCATGTTTCCTCAACCCATGTAGGACCTCCTGCTTCCACAAAGTAGTGACAGCCTTTAACTCATTCCATACCAGTCCCTGATTTTTCTGTACATTTACCTAGATTTAAGACGACAACTGCATATTTAAATTCTTCATGAAAAGAGCTTTTGTTCAAGTACGAACATGCCTGTAGTCTTAAGTCAGCGGTTCTGGCACTGCCTGGCAAGTCATGCTGCAGCTGCCACAGGAGCAGCTGCAGCATGACTTGCCAGGCAGTGCCAGAACCACTGACCAAGGCCTGTGACCATAGTATGGAATGAGTTCATAGCACCAAATATCAGAAAACGATTGCTTTGTAGGTCATTATCAATGACTGACTGTCGTTCTGTTTCATCCCTGGTGGGGATATTTGTATACATGTACACCTACTCACATGCCTACCATGCTAGTGGTGGATGAAATACAGTAGCGACTGCTGTTTAAGAATGCCCCTACTATCACCAGAATGGTGTCATATTGCAGACAGTCCTAAAATAGGGGAAAATTCATCAGAGAAATAATCTCTAGTATCATAACTGGGTAGCCTAGAAAGATATGTGGTTTCTCACAAAAGTTGGTCTTGAATGCAGATACTACCTGCATATAAAATAAAATCTATGATTTCAGATGTCAATTAAATATATATGTATTTATTCACCCATCCATGTCAGGTGTTGATGAAAGATCTATGAGACTCACCTTTCTAGCACTTGAGATAAAGCAATAACTATTTGTGTGCTTTGCTCACCTGCTCACCATCTCCTGGACATAAAAACTATGCGTGTGCTCACCTATTAACCATCTCCTGATCTTAATAACTTTCACTGTGCTCACCTGTTAACTTCCTCCTGGTCATAATAACTTGATATATGTGTGCTCACTTGTTAACCATCTCCTGGTCATAACTTTGTGTGTGCTCACCTGTTAACCCTCTCCTGGTCATAAATCTGTGCTCACCTGTTAACCGTCTCCTGGTCATAACTTTGTTTGCTCACTTGTTAACCATCTCCTGGTCATAACTTTGTTTGCTCACTTGTTAACCATCTCCTGGTCATAACTTTGTTTGCTCACCTGTTAACCCTCTCCTGGTCTTCACTTTGTGTGTGCCCACCTGTTAACCATCTCCTGGTCATAAATTTGTGCTCACCTGTTAACCGTCTCCTGGTCATAACTTTGTTTGCTCACTTGTTAACCATCTCCTGGTCATAACTTTGTTTGCTCACTTGTTAACCATCTCCTGGTCATAACTTTGTTTGCTCACCTGTTAACCCTCTCCTGGTCTTCACTTTGTGTGTGCCCACCTGTTAACCATCTCCTGGTCATAAATTTGTGCTCACCTGTTAACCGTCTCCTGGTCATAACTTTGTGTGCTCACCTGTTAAACGTCTTCTGGTCATAACTTTGTGTGTGCTCACCTGTTAACCGTCTCCTGGTCATAACTTTGTGTGTGCTCACCTGTTAACCGTCTCCTGGTCATAACTTTGTGTGACTGTGCTCACCTGTTAACATCTTCTGGCCTGTTACCCATTTTCAGGTCATAATAACTGTGTATGCTCACCTATTAACCATCTCCTGGTCATCTACCCGAGTCTCTTTCTCTTTAGCTTCTGCTGCTTCCAGAGCCGCATCTCTGCCTTTGTTTTTCATTAATTTCTGTTAAACCAAAAGGCAAATTGGTTTATCTTTAATAATTCATGAGCAAACTACCATAATCGTTCATAAGTTTAAAACATATAAACACCATATCCTAACAAATTACTACAATGAAACATACTGACCAAATGGTCATCTCTCAAGACAGGTGGTATCCAAAAGAATATAGGAAAAAATTTTGACCACATTATCATCAATGGGCAATCCATCAAGATAGGTGGTCCCCATTGGCCTATCAAGACAAGGACAATAACCCCAGTGTCAGAGTACAAGAACAATGGCTTCATTAGCCTGTTAATAACTGAATACACAAGTCACACCCCAGTGGTCTTGCCTGATGTCCTGCAAGGGTGTGGGTATTTTACAAAGACATACACTAGGAAGATGTACATTTCCCCTAAAAACTGCCCGCAGAAAGCAAGGATACACTTTGTGTGAAAAAATGTTGAAAAAAAGTTTTTCAGTCAGACTTAGTGCTTTACATACTTAGATTTCGAAAGGCTCAGTCAATGGTGGAAACACATTTTATTCAAATTTATCAAAAGTGTGTAGGAGTTTCTATTGTTCTTCATGTTCACTCATGCATTTAACGCACATACGCTATTGTACCTATTAAGTGGTTTTACTCTGCATATGACATGTACACATATATGCATACATGTATATGCATAATGTGCAGACATATCTTAAGGTTAAGGCCTAACACAAAATTTTTTTGCTAGTACAGTTTGCCTAACTATATAAGCTTCTTCTCCGTGCATTTTGAAACACACAATATATATGATGCCAATACACCCTTCTCCACATTACGTTTGCATTGAGAGTTGAGACTGTGTTAAATAATAATAAATTTGTCCAATTTTAATTTTAAGAGTATCTCTAACCAAGAGACCTTGGACCTAGTGCTCTGCTAACATCACAACTAGTATACTGTGACAGTCCTGTGCTCAGCTGACCTTACTTGCACATACTGAAGTGTTCCTATGAACTTCAGTCACCTTTGTTTAAGACCATCATCACTGTTGCTAACATGAACTTATTTCCTTAACAGTTTTTCACAATTTGGATAATTTGTTAAAAATCAGAAAATGACAGCACCAAAATATAGTGAACATAGTGAACATATTTGGTGGAGATCAAGTCCACATACATTCCCAATGCATGTAAGTCTGAAGAGGATCCAACTTACCATTTGGGAGAAAAGAAAAGTCGAGAAAAGTAAAAACAAACAAAAATTAAGATTTTGCCAAAAAAGGAACAAAAAGATTTATCAGTAAATCAAAAAATTATTGCACTGCGACCATTTGAACAAACTAGGTAGAAACCCATTAAAGGCAGATACCCACTATTAAAGTTTGAAGAAAATATGGCATGTGGTTTTGGAGCAGTGAAAAATGTGAATGGACGTCTCTAAGAAACTGAATGTATCCATATTTGTATCATCTCCAATGGTTAAAAACCATGACCCACATTCAAAATTACAACCCAAAAATGAGAGCAAAGTTTAAAAAAAAAAGTAAATACAGATTCAACAGTACATTTACTAGTATTCATCTCTTCTATTTGGATGGATGACGGATTTCCATCCATTCCATAAGCTCAGATAACTGACAAGGCAGCTGATCTGAAAATTTATTTCATAAAACACTTTCCCTCAGTGACCTTAAGAAAGTAGGCGAGGGTCATCCATATTACGTAATATTAAACTCCACACGATACACACTAGACGGCAGATCACTACCCATCCTATAAGCTTAGCTTACTGATAAGTCAGCTTAGCTTAATTTACTTCATGAAATGCATTCCCTCCAAGACCTTGACACTGTAGGTCAAGGTCATCCATATTATGTAATATTAAACTCTACACATTATATACATTTGTGATACATCTGGTATTGTTAGCCATATTCTTTCTCAATATATTGAATTTTGTGTCCTTCACTTAAGTACTATGCGATCTTGAAAAGTTCACCTAAATTTTTTTTTTAAGAAATTGACCATTTGCCTTACACATAGCTGGTGTTCATTTTGAAGTTCCTTATGGCAATGATGAATTTAACATGTTTTGAATACCTCTGAAATTAGTTTAAATTAATACCACCAGTCACAACATCAAAATTCCACTCAACAGACAATTTTGTCTGTATATAATGTTCCTGTAATGGTATATAGATGTATGTCCACAAGTTTAGATATAATGACCACCAGGAAAGTAGGTAAGATCACCCATGTTATGCAACATCAAACTTCTGCATATGATACACATATATGTCCACAAGTTCAGATATCATCACCACCACCACCACCACCACCACCACCATCACCATCACCATCACCATCATCATCATCATCATCATCATCATCATCATCATCATCATCATCATCATTTCCTGAAATGCATTCTCTGTGACTATAACAAAGCAGGTCAAGGTCACCCATTTTTAACATGCAACATCAAACTTCTGCATATGATACACATTTGCGGTACATTTGGTATCATTAGTCTTATTCTCTCTCACATCTTTACTTAGTTTTCAATGACCTTGAAAATAGGTCAAGGTTACCCAAATTTTATCAAATTTGACCATTGGCCTAATGCATCTCCAGTGTAAATTTTGTAGTTCTATCTCAATTTATTATCACAATGCTGATTTCATGTAATTTTTGACATCTTCAATGGTAGGTCCAATTAATACTACCAGCGGCACCCCCATGACTAAATGTCATAGTTTTTTTTCTGTTTAATGTTCCTTTAATGGTATATGAATGTATCTCCACATGTTCTAAAGTCATTTCCTGACATGAATTCCTTCTATGACCTTGACACAATAGACCAAGGTCATCTAATATTGTCATGTTGTATCACACAAACACACAGTTTACACATTTCCTGTACATTTGGTACAATCAGCATTATCATTTCTCAAGATAGTGAATTTCAAAATTCTCAACACATGTTGGGTCTTATTTTCCATTGACCAGCACGTAGTGTCACTGGCAGTATTTTTTTCCATGTATTTGCCACCTGAACATTACCATTAAGGTCCGTAAATATCCTTCATATATTAAGCTGGGTTTGATTTACCCACTTGTCCGGAAACGCCGGGTAAGCTCAAATGCAGTTGGGAAAGTTGATTTTTAAAAAATGGTTTCCCATTGGGCAAGTCAGAATTTGACAGTTAAAATAAAAAGAAGCAAAAAGAAGAGAAAAGAAAATCTTTCTTCGCAGGATCTGGAGTTACAGAAGTTTCCTTCCTGGCATACACTGTTGGTAAACATTCTGTGTATCACAAATGGGGCATTTATTGTGGAGGTATTTCAGTAAGAACCCTGATTGGTTGAAAATGAATCACATGTCAAGCTTAATGATCTAGGACACATGTATTTCCAAATGCCAATTTTCTTTTATATTGAGAACAACGAATCTAGTTGTTCACTTTATTTTATTCCCATTTCTAGTGACTTTTTTTGTGCTTTTATTATTTCAGGTGCTGATGTCTTAGGACTTTAGAATTGAACTGATTTACAGAGGACGCTATGCGTAAGTGCGGCCTGTGACAAAAATACAAGAAATAGCTCATACATTTTTTTATCACAGTTTGCTGATAAAAGTGGTGGGAGAAGATCATGTCTGTCAGGGCAAGTTGGGTACACATGCCCTCAGGGCAGGTTATAAAAAATTGTAACTCTACACCTGCAATGGATGCTAATGTGTCCACAAAGATTTTCACATTTTGACCTACATATTCCATGATATTGTAGGGGGTGTTTCCATACACCTGACAAGTCCTCCAAGTAGTTACATCCACAAGCAACAAGTTTACAGGCAAAAGGAAGGAGGGAAAGACAAGAGTGATCACATACACCTTGAGTCAGCAGAGCTGAAGACTCACCTCTATTTCTGCATTGAATCCTTTATAGGATTGTCGTCCAAACTGGAGTTGAGCACAAGCCCAGTGGCTGGGTTCTATTCTGTATCTCGTTCTTGAAACAAAAAGAAGCAGTCAAGATGTTATGCAGTTATATGCAACCTACAAAACGCATGACTTTGTGCACTTTGTGTGCAAAAGAATCTAATGTGTAAATCCATGTAACAATGTCTGCTCAAGTGCACTTGGAAAACTATGAACAATGAATGTGTTGTTCCTCCAAATAACATAACAGATTTTAAGGCAACAAGTATAATGTATGTATTCTATTTATTACCATAAAATGCATAAATGATAAAGACTGTTTGAAGGATGTATTGTAGGACTTAGTACAAAAGACCATCAAAAGTACATGTATTTTTTACAACTAACCACACATCCAAGCTCATAAATCAAAGTATAATTTGATACCAAAGTATTCACATATAGTGTCACACACACACACACGTACACAGTGTTCTCTCTCTCTCTCTCTCTCTCTCTCTCTCTCTCTCTCTCTCTCTCTCTCTCTCTCTCTCTCTCTCTCTCTCTCTCTCTCTCTCTCTCTCTCTCTCTCTCTCTCTCTCTCTCTCTCTCTCTCTCTCTCTCTCTCTCTCTCTCTCTCTCTCTCTCTCTCTCTCTCTCTCTCTCTCTCTCTCTCTCTCTCTCTCTCTCATATAATATCCAGTTTGTGACATGATTATAAAAGTTGAAAGTATTACGGTGGCAGGAAGACTGGTGAGCAAGATTGGGCAGGCTTTGAACAGCAAGGTCAAAGACAGTGTAACCCCATAAACTGGTCCCGGTACTAACAAGTACAGCTATTTAAAGGTGTAAGATTCATTCAGGAACATTTCATACTCTCCGGTATTAATAATATATAGATAGTGAATTACAACCATTTATGTTGCAAAATGAATAATTTGTGTCTGTCTCGTTTTGTATTACCCTAAAAAATGCCTACCAATCCTTCTCATATATATATTCTTCCTAGAATGTTGAAAAACGCCAAGGAATTCATTTCTCTGTGTAGCCCGTCTGGAGAAGAAGTCAAAAATAACCTTAACACACAAAAATTCCTAAAAAAATATAGAAAAAATTGCAGCGCCAGCTGGTGGTTGAAATAAAAACTAAGTGCCCCCAGGTGACCCTTTGTGCAATATCAAAGCAATAGCCCATGCAGTTCTTGAGATGCAGAAAGTTTAATTTTTTTTTCAAAAAATTAATTTAAAAAATCATAAAAAATAGAAAAATTATTGCATCATCATCATTTCCTTCACAAACTTGGTAGAGGTCCACCTGGGGAACATCCAGGTGCAAAATCAAAAAAATTTGATGCAGCGTTTTTTGAGAAGTTGAAAATGTAAAAAGTATAACAATGGATGGACAGATGGACAGACAAACGCAAACGGATTCCAATAGCTTTGCTGACTGACAAGTCAGCAGAGCTAAAAGCGCTCAGAATCCACATTACATGTGAATTTGCATTAATTTATGAACCTCAAACACTGTTTGACATGACATCACCACAATGTGTGTGGTAAACGTCAAGGAAAATCCCCTTTCCTTGTAGAGTATCCAATTGATCAGGTTTGCAAAGAACAACCTTCAACATGTTAGTCTGTGACGTAATTACTGTTCCCATGGACATATACCGGTACATGTGTGCATATATATATATATATATATATATATATGTATACATGATGATCATGGCCATTAGAGCGTAACTCAGAACAAGCTAATGAGCATTAAATCATGTTCCAGAAAAAACCCTGCTGGTGGTGAAATGTATCAAGCTACATCTCACAAATATTATTGCAAATTATGCAACTTCCAGTAAGTTTTTGAGCCAGCAGTCTGGTGTCGAATAATACGTAATCATGTGCATTCAACAATATATTGGTCATTTCCTGCAGGTACAAAAAAATATAATCATGATACTGGCATATATGTGTATGGATAATGTGTAACTCGAAGAACAGACAGGATATATATATCAGAGAAATGACATCACACATGCACGTGCACATGCACACACACACTCATGTGGGGAAGGCAGGAAGACATCATTTTCAAATATATGTATTAATATTGGAACATGCATTTTGTTTTTACTTTCCTCTGTGCATATAGCCTGTGACCCCCTATGTATCCAACAGTTGGTCCGTGAGAAATGATTTTGTAACACAGTGCACCAACAGATTGGTCTCACCCTCAAAAATATTTGTAGCCTGAACTTTAGAACTTTTGCACCTGTAGTGTTGGAAAAAATGCAAGACATACTCTTCCTGTGTCAGCTCTGGGATGTCCAGCACCCAATGTTCATCATCTATATGTCTTTGTCTCTCTTCTTCACTGTTCTCTTGTTCTTTCCTCACAACACTTTTCTGCATAAACTGTCAAAAAAAAAAAAAAAAAAAAGAAGCAAACTTGAAGCACAAGAACTGCACAGACATGAAACAAAAGGCAATGCAGTAATACAAGGATACAAGTATAGTAGTCTATCTTCAAAGTTTACTTCTACGAAAGAGCACCCTGTCTTCATGGACTAACTTTGTAGATACTTTGCTTTGTAATCATTGTGTTATTTACAACTTCTATGAGAGACCACAAGTATGTGATCCCGCCAACTAAATTGAGTATATTTACATGGAATTAACATTAAACTAATGTTACCTCATGATCCGGATGTGTGAGAAAGATAATTCAGGCATGCTAGCTTCTTGTCTGCATACAAATTTATAACAGCATTTTCAGCCACTTCGAAGAAACATTTTACATCTAATAGGTGGCAGTTTGATGATAGAACAGTAAAACTGATTTTGAACCTACAGCAAATTTATTTAGCCAATTTGGCTGAAGGGTTATACATGTAAATGCTTTTAGCCACATTCCACATTCATTAGCCTATGGCTAATTGGCTAATGGCTAGCACCAACCCAGAGACCTGACAGATAGTACAAAAAATATGTTGGCACACAATTTATGAAGTGGCTGAGTTGAGACCTTTGGGAAACCAAAGATCTCACTTTGGTTGTTTGCAAATGGTTTCTCAGTGACAGATACAAACAGTACTTTCAGTGGTATCCAATGCCAGGCTTCCCCGCCCACTGTTCCTACTGTCCATATTTGGTAGTTTTTTAATTGTGTGCGTATGTTAAACTCCATGCATTTACCATAAATTATGCACATAATCTTTAATTTGATAATTCATTTTGATGTACATATCCAGGCATTTGCCCTTTTGTGGGGATTACATAACGGCCAAAACATGACACAAAAATACTGTTCAAAGAACCCAGTACCCTTCGGCCGCCTTCAATCTCTTGTGCTGGCAGTGAATAGGAATAGTGTACCATAGTATCAGGTATAGTTACTTACACAAATACTACTATTTTACACTTGACCTTTGACCTCAAAAACATTAGGTCAAATATAGAGGTATAACCTTGACTTTCAATAGCCTTCTAGATCACTCTATGTTGCTTCTTTTGTTTTAAGATTTAGATTTCTAGATGCACAATGTCACTCAGAAAACTTGTGACCACTGCTTGACCTTGAAAATTAGGTCAAGGTCAATTATGCTTGCAGTGGTGTACTATCATGTGCAATTTGAAAGTCCAGTCTCAAAAGCTTTTGAAGTTATAGTGGTAAACAAAATTTCAGTGAATAGGTCACTGTGACCCAGATACTTGACCCAGTGACCTACTTTTGATTCATGACACATTTTTTGGTTATGATACATGTGTGCATAAAATTTCATGTAACTGACTTATATACTTCCTCACTTATACCAAAACCACCACTGTGCACTTGACCTTTGACCTCGAAAGCTATGACCTTGATTTTCTGTAGGCTTCTTTAGATCACTCTATGAAGCTTCTTGTGTGTAAGATTTAGATTGCTAGATGCAGGCTTTCAATAGTTAGAGTGGTAACGTCGCTTAGCACATGTGACCACTGTGTGACCTTGAGAATTATGTCAAGGTCAACTATGCTTGCACACAAAGTAGGCCATATAGGAGTGTACTATCATGTGCAATTTGAAAGTCCTGTCTCAAAAATTTCTGAAGTTATGGTGGTTAAAACCATGGGACACACGGACAGACAGACGGCCGCCTCCGGGTACAACAATACCCCTCAGCCTCATAAAGCAGAAGGGTAAAAATGGTTAACATCCATGGCAAGATCTTACTTCTTGGTACATTTAGGTGGCATTTTGACAATCCAGTCGCATCTGGATATTTCATTATATAGATCTTTATTCAAGCTAAAATGCCCATAGGAGATAAGCCATACAGGAAGAAACTGGATTTCCTCCCGATTTCCAGGCTGATTTTCTACCTGGGCAAATGACACCCAAGAAATGACAGTTTACCTCCATGACAAAATCTCAGATCAGAGTACAGTTTGCCGGCATTTGAATGTACCGGTCACATCCAGATTATTCATTTATAGGCCCATTCGTATGAATCTTCATTAAAGCAAAAATTGCCCTTACTTTACATTGGGACATATCCGCCATATTAAGACACCTATCTTGGAGAAATCAAAATTTTCCACCTATTTCGACCACAATATTCTACCTGGCCAGATCATGCCAAGAAATAACCGTTTACAGTGCTGCAAGATCTGAAGTCAGTGTACAATGGGGCAGTATTTTGACAAACCGGCAGGGTCCAGAAAGTTTATCACTGAAGATCTTTATTTTGGCAAAATTTTCCAAACATTATCATTCTGGAGTTCCCCTTGGAAACAGTAGAATTTCAATATCTCGGGTTCTAGTACGAGTATGTAATGGGCACCATTGAAATTGTCTTGATGGAAGCTAGTGATTTAAACTGACTGCGAATGCATGCAGGTGATTGGTGGCCGCTTACAACATTACACATCACAAGGCCCCACTGTTCCGGAGCAATGATGCTAGAAGTTGCTATGTGCTGTGCGCCTGTGCAACAAGCCTGGCTGAACACGGCCGTGGTTTCAGAGCTAGGGTACAAAGCGGGCGCTTATAGCTTATCTCGATTTAGGTAATTAATGCAAGGCAAAGGGAGAACAAAGGGATTGTTTGCACAATTAATAGATCACCGCAGGGGTTTGATGGGCTTAACTGGCGGTGCTCTCTCCTTCTGTATAGTACCTCCATGGTTTAACTTCATTATAATTTCCATTTATACTTGATATTATTTATTTATTATTCAGTTCATCGGTCTGTATCATTGTTTTTCATCTTTTATCATGTACCATCCAGGGCATGGCTGAAGATCAGTGTTATTACACTGAGGCTGAGCCGGTGACCCTGGTTAAAGAATAAATCAATCAATCAATCATATCCTTGATCATAGCAAGCGTCAGTGAGCTCTTACCATAAACACATGTGAATACAGGATATAACAGAATGGTAAATTATCTAATCAGAAGAGTACTCAGTATCTATCCAGCGAAGTTGATTTTCTGCGTCATCCCTTACTGCGCATGTGCATATGGGCACAGACATTGCGTTTTTTAGGCACCCCGGGAAATTTTTGCCTTTTTAATTTACAGCAAAGTCTCACATTTACCAGCTTTTATGGAAATCATGTCAATAATTCATGACTGGGCTTCAGAAAACGTTGTGTAATGAATGATAATGATTCACCGACTTGCATCGTTAACACCTCGATGGAACGTGGACCTGGCAAACATGCTTCTGGGGCTGGAAGTGGGTTTCCGCGGAATAAGAAAAACTTGACAGGAGTGAGGGTAACCTAAATAAACATCCCAAAGTATGTAGTATTTGTTGCGCATGTTGCATCTCACCTAACTAATATCTGCACACTGTGCAGTCACCAGGTCGCTTCTCAGGGCCTTCCAGATCGCAACTTCCAGTCACACTTATACCCCCGGGGGCCCCAAAACGCCATGTTGCCAAAGCCTGCTCCGAATTTGGTGTTGTCGGACAACAATCCAACAATCACCTTCCGTACACACAAAGTCTCTGCCACAGGATACGGCACTAGTTCAATGGCAATATAAAAATCTTGGGAACAAAACTTAAGTTTGTAGAACAGTGGCTAACAAAAAAAAGGCTATACGGCAGATAATTTCGTTCATTTGCTCAAGGTAGTACAGCCTCGCCCCTCCCGACTGGTTTAGTAAATGGCCGCTAGCGGGGCCTAACGACCAGGTGCTATGTACTGCCTGATCCAGCGACGCTATTATCAATACTTTGTAATGCTGACCCTCACATCTTAAGTTATGCCTACAACATATTACGAATTAATCATGCAGCAGGGACCTCGCATAATGGCATAAATGACATTTATGCTGAAAACCTGGACTGCATTCCGAAGAACGGCCCATTACTGGCTACTCTGGAAGCTCCCACTGGCTGGCCTGTTACATATTATTGCTTTATTTAGATTCCCGTGTTTTCATATATTGCAATACTGATCTAATCTACGATTATTACGCGAAGTTGATTGTTGAGCAGGCAGCACATGGGGGTCATGGTAATATGCGGAACGGAACGCCGTTCCGGCAAATATATGCCGGAACGGGTGCTCCTGTGTCCTTCGCGCTTTTTCTTCCCTTCTTTGGTCCTCTCAAACCTTCCCTACACTTACGTCATTCTTTTCTGAAAATATGGTCAGCTTTAAATATGTATTGAATAAAATCTACCGGGTTAACCACATATCGCTCGATCGTAAGATCGAGAGGTCCGCCATTTTGGATGTTGATTGACATCCGAATCTGTAGGTTGAGTTAATTTTACGGTTCAAGTTTGACATATCACATGAGCAATTTTTTTTTTGTAAGTTATTGTTGTTAAATATAATGGAGGGATAAACAGACACATGTAGCCCAACCATTTTTGTGAATACGAACTACTTTTGAGGTTTCTTGTATGCTGAACTCCTGGCTGCCCAGTGCCCAACGAGGTTTGCCAGTATGACCGACCTCCCATTCCGGCGATTGAGTGATGTGCATTTACCTTGTATATGTCTTTTATTATATACATCAAGTACTCTACGTTATCAGACAAGAAAGACAAAAGTGTGAGGTAGGTCTTGGAGGGCGAAATACGCTCCAATAAAGCACAAGGGACAAGCGGGGGCCCGTTCCGGCGTATAATATGCCGGAAATGCCGGAACGAGTGGTTCCGGGTGGTTCCGTTCCGCATATTACCATTACCCAGCACATGGGCCCATGGGCTACCGACAAAAGCTCCGAATATCGCTCACCTTACTTTCAAACACGCACTGAAATAGATTTGTTTCTTTTCTTTTGAGTTTACAACATTTATAACCTTTTTCCACACAAAATTTTCCCTTGTCAGTCTATAAATTACCTTCATTTGAAGCAAATGTTTAGATAATGATGTTTTATGCTCATCTCGCTTCGCCATGATTGTGCACGGAGAAATCGTGCATCGTCTGCCACCGGAAGTATATATAATCCCGTACAGTCTCGGAATTTGACCTAGTTACCTTTTCTCGAATTTTGAGTCGTTCTTGACTATCAACATATATTTGATGCCTTGAGAGCTCATTAAACGGTTTAATTAATACAAAATTAAATTGGTAATATATTTATGAATTTTGGTACTGCAATACAGGTTGGGATAAAATTTACTCTCGTGTAATCTCGCTTTGCTCTGAATGGCGGCAGAGGTGAAAAAACGTGTGCATGGTTCAGGGTGGTTATCATATGGAATGGCTTGGTATGTATCCAAAAGAAAAAAAAAAACTTCCCAATTTAAAAAAAAGTAAATGTCATTGATTCTTGGGTTAACATTCTGTGTCCTCCTGGATGATAGGGTCTTTTACAGGAATAAGGAATCCATTATCACCATCGCAGTGTACCGTCGATTGTGGGAATTACAAAGCAACATGGTCATGAGCAAGGAATGGCCTTAAATATTTCTTGCAAAATAAAAGAAGTTAGAGTTATGTTCATGAAAATACCCTTGCCTCCCCGCCAAACTGCATGTAATGCACCCACGCATCTAAAACCAGTAAACTGACCATCAAGAAATCCGGGGTGTTCACCTGTCCAACTGGAAATCTTCAAAATTTACATTTTCTCGACTTCTTGACTTAAGATGCGAGAAAGTTATTTTTAATGAATTCTGAAGTATTTTTTGAGAAAATATGGAGCACGATTTTGCTACAATGCTCCCGTTGGACAGCCCTAGAAACGCAACGGGAGAAGTTAACCGAAACTGAAAGTGAGGGGAACTTTTTAGCATACACCTGTATTTATTATGTTTATAATATCCCATTTGTAAATGAAAAGGTATAGGCACGATATTATTGAATTGCACAACCATAATGCAGAAATAAGTCTAAGAGAAGCACTGGCACCAGTACCAGACTAGATGATGAAACTGATGATGATTTCTAGTTCAATCCAGAAGTAACCCAGTAACAGCCTGAGACAGTTCCATCTATTGATTGGTGTTTCTAAGTGCAGTGATGAGAATTGTTGAGATTCGAAACCGGTCTGGCTGTATCCTGCTACAGGAATTTTCTGTCACAGGTCTTGCCTGGTTCTCACTATGTTTCTAAGTGCATCATGCTTCGTGCGTATTCTACTACAAAGTCAATGACAGTCATCGTGAGTCATATTGCATTTTACAATTTGTGATGATGATGATGGACCAAGCAAACTTTGGGCACATTCTTTACCTGACATAAGTTATGACACCATGGATCTCTACTGGCACTATAATATGAACATGCAGAATACAACTCAAAGAGAAAGGTTTGAACATGTTTTATTGTACATGTATTTTATTTTTCATATTTACATTATGTCATGTGGATGCACCACAGCCAAGAACAAATTTACCTCACTATAATTTTTTACTGCTATTTTGCATAGTGTCCCATGCCTGTTTACAAGCTTGGTCAAATGCTCATTTCAGCCAATTGACAATTTTGAAATTTTGTCTTAAACATTTTTTAGTTGATGGTGAAGGATAAAAGGTGTCTTTCCCCTTCTTCTTTTCCTCTTCTGGGGATTAACTATGTCATTCTTACCTATTGTTTTTTTTTCTCTCAACTGTTTCCTTCTTTTTCATTTTCCTCTCTGTCTTTTGACCTTTAAGACCTGTCTGGATTCTCCTCGATCCGTGACAGTATAATCAATCCCTTTTGTTTGTCTTAAACCTAGGTGCTTGAGAGTTTCTTTGGTTCATACACGTATCTGACTTTTAATGTACAAAGCGGAAACGAGATCATCTTTATCAACAACGTGGCATGTATAGTCGAATGGATCCCATTATACACAATCAAAAATTGGTGCAATAAAAATAAACTCCCAAGAATTGTGTGCTGGGCACAGATTGAGTCCCAGTTGCACTGGCAAAGATCGGTTTTGTCACAGCCTGTGGCTCCTTCCAACAAGGCTGGATTTCTCTGCCCGTCTCCCTTCCTAATCCTACATCTTTCCCCTCATCCTCAGTAAGTTCCTCCTGGGAAAAGGAAGAGCTAAAACTGAGATCCATCTCATTCTCTGCGTCACTGCAGCTCATGCTTTCTCTATCACTATCTGCCATTGTATCACATAGATTCTGCTCGATGACATTACAACCCAGAGCCCACTTGATGGCCAAGAAGGTGCGAACTTGTCAACTTCGGGCCCGTCGCATGCAACAAAATCAGACCCGTTTAGTTCTACAGATTCTCTGCAGTTTTTATGTTTTCCTGTATTAAAATATGGCCCATATCGTTCCACAGTCCTATATTACGGAGAAGAAAAAATAGTGTATATCCTATTGGCCAAATAAAATCTGTTTCAAAAGAACCTGTATCAAAATGTTAAATCCGACAGCAAACAAGGGGGTCTTTCTGTCCCTAAAGTGTAAAAACGGATTCATTTGCCTGTTGTTATCATGGTTTGAAACCCCACATGACATGAACTGTACAATTGTACATATAGCTCTATGTGTGCGACATCTTAGAAACTGTCCCTGGGGATGTTCCACCAACATGGCAGATTCTCACATTTAGACAGACAGCTTTGGTGAAGTAACTGGCACAAAGAAGCAAATTTATGAGGTGCAAACTTAAAAAAAATACTGCAGCATTCAACATCAGAACCTATTATAATGAATAACGGCCGCATGTTGCTGAATCCCAGGATTTTGTGCTCTGAGAGTGACCGACTGTGAACCATGACCTGTGTTAACCTGTTCAAGCTTTGTGTGTTCTAACTTGAATTAAATGTTGGTGGCGGTACTGAAAATAAATATATATAGTTCCATTTGGAGACTACCAAACTATGGACATGTGGTGTCCACACCACTGAGAAGTTTGTTTCAAACTAAACAGGGCTGCAAAATTCTTTTGCAAATTAAGTTATTTTCCTGTGCTAATATGGCAAATTTTCGTAGCACACAAAAGTGCTATAACACCGCAAGTCCTTCACTGTGAACAAAAAATAAATCTTTAGGTATTTGGAACCTTTAACTGCTGTTTCATTTTGCCAGCACCTGTGAATATGAAGATGTTGCCTTGGACTTGGTCATGAACTGTACAGTGGGCATGATGGGGTTGCATAGCCTAAGACTGTGTGTTGTTTGTTTTGTTTTTTTTATTGAGGTTGACTTCCAGGGTTGTCCCTGAAGCTTTATAGCTTATCGGCACCATCAAGCTTTAAAAAAATCCCATAAAGCTTTTAAAGACCTCCTATTAACGTATATTTTGTCAAAAAAAAGAAGAAAAAAAAAGCCAGGCACAAAATGTGCTTTTAAGGCCCACATTGCCGTAGTGGAGCAACTGAACCCAGCTGAACCTCCCAACATTGATAAAAAGTAAATCTGTAATTTTTTTCTGGGAACAACCATGGCAGTGGCTCCTGTCATTATTAGAATAATTGGATAAAGTGATAGGTCAGGTGTTCAGGTGTGCAAATATATGTGAAGAACTGGCTTCATTGAGCATTGTGGCCTATGAAGCGTGTTCAGTCTTGACACAGGCACAGGTGATAATCTTTGTGGACAAGGTGGATGGATGTATAAGAACTTGACTTGGGTGGTCAGCAAGTGTATAGCATATAAGGGCATGTATATCTTTATGCAGGGCAAGACAATTCTCTCCAAGGTCTACTTTCCTGAGACAAGTGCTCCTATCTTTTACATGTTAATTTTCACAAATTTTACTTGTCCCTCAGCAATTTTTACTTGTCCTGGACAATAGGACATGTAAATTGGTGAGCCCTGCTTTATGTCCACAGGCAGACAACCTTACAATGAAAAAGCAATGTGAAAAATGCAAATCATATTTGTGCTCCTTATGTTACTATTCTTTACAAGTAAGCTTGTATGAACTTCATTAAACTAATCATATATGCAAACTTGACCAGCTGCACAGCACTTAGATTGCGTGAACCAACCTAATCCATGAGGATTTGACACTGCATACACACTGAGTGAATGGGAACGTTGTGAAACAGCACTGAACTTCAGGTGGAAAGACATAGCTGCAACGGAATTATCATTATATATTATTTTATTGAACCTCCGCGAACGGAGAAATTAAAAGTATGTTCCAATGAGTACATCGAAATGATAAAGACAGATAAAATACACCATGCAGAAAGTAAAATAACTGCTCAAGTATGTAAAATGAATGATACAAAACAATTAGATAAGACTCGTACAAAACCAACATAGCTGATGCCATGGACACCAAGGAAAAGGCAGTTTCATGAGAACAACTTCATGCACCTTATGCATGTGCTTTTCATAGTTGCTGATCGCTGCGTTTTATCTTGGGAGTTCTGCAATGAGTGAAATCTAATGTACAAAAAGTGCATGCTTAAGGTGCGGAGCCGGCACATACCCGAGACCTTCAAATCAGTGAAATTGAGCTTTTGCTTCTTTTGAGCTGATGAAGTACTAATCTTTACCCATGCCAAAAAGTTTCGCTGTTACATATTCACTTCTAGGCAAAACTTTAGGATGAAAAAGTGTCCCTGCTTTATAGAGTCAATCAGTTAATTGGCAGTTAGATGTGGTCACTAATGGTGATGTTTAGATAACCATTCACAGTCAAAGCCTCACTGGATGTGTTTTTACAGGTGAGCAGATTATTTCACAGGTGACTCAGACTGATTAAAACCATCATATTGTTTTTAAGTGTATGGGTCAAAGTTATGACAGAGTTTAAGGGATTAGCATTTTGTCATCCTTCTAAATGTTTAGTTTAAACATATTTATTTTCACTGGATTACCCAATAGTACATGAAATATGACTAATCTAGGGGTTCTCCAGACACGGAGACGCACAAAATTATATATACAAGATGCATAGGACAATACAATGTACAAACATGTGACTATGTACTCTGGTAGACATGCTGTAATACAATTAAACGACAAAAACAATATCTAACATTCCAATCCAATTAAGAAAACATGCATATATACACGAATATGCTTAGTAGCAAGCTAATTCGTCCTCAGCACAGGGAGCGACTGAAGGGGAGGTTAAAGCTTGCTGGGCGCGGCTGAAGCACCCTGGCTGCAATCTCACACTGCCACTGTGGAGCCGCCAGTGCGCCCAGTAGCTCGGGTGTTCCTTCCCGCCTTGTCATTGTCGACCCACCTGTGGAGACACGATAGAGGACATGGTAGTATTAAAGGTACATACGTTGAACATACAAATACACTGCAATGGTATATGCTGGTTTCGGGATACATATATATGATAAGATACTACACGGTTACAATATAAATCGGCGTGTTTCAACAACAAAATTTTGCATTGCTCTGAAAATTACTGTATTGCATTCTTCTGAAAGTTCTTTACTCCCAAACAGTAAATTACTACATAGTCTGTCACTTGCAACATGCATTATCAGGTTTGGATTAACACCAGGGGCTAACAAAGGAGTGATGGTAAGCAGGAGCTTCTTTCTCTCCTGGACATATTTAGGGCAGTAGAGACAAAAATGTTTGAAATCCTCAGTTGGGTGGGAGCAGGCACAGGTTGGCTGTTGAATGATATTTACTTTATGGAGATCGGAATTAAGTCTAGAGAATCCTAATCGTAACTGGGTATGACAGATGTTAGCAAATCGCTGACCATGGGAGTAGAAATCTGGAGCAATGTCGGCCGCTAGCAGAGTGGCTTTGAGTTTCGACTTAAAGATTTGAAGGGAAAGGGAGTTACGGATATCAGTGGGGAGATTATTCCATAGTTTGGTGGCATCAGGGAGAAAGGAATTTTCAAACCGCTGGGTTCGGCATTTGATGGGGCGAAGGTTGCTGATAGGCCTATGGCGGAGCGTATGACCAGCCATGGCGGGGTTGCGAGGTATAAGGTTGGATAGGTAGGAAGGAGTTAAGTTAAAATACATTTTGTAGAAAAGGATTAATTTGAAATATTTGCGTCTACTGGCTAGTGTGGGCCAACCAAGTTCGTCTAAGAGTTTGTTATGGGATGTGTGCCTTAGTGCACCAGTGCATATTTTAGCTGCCTCGTACTGAATCGACTCAAGTAAATCACTCAGACCTTGCCCACAATTATCAAAGATAACACAACCATATTCAAGAATTGGCCGAACCATTGAGAAATATAATCTTTCCAGTGTTTTTCGGGATAACTTAAATTTGAATCTTCGAAGAAGTCCAATACGCTGGCTGGCTTTGTTTGTGATGCGTGTGACATGCGCACGCCAGGAAAGATTGTTGGCTAGAGTAATTCCAAGGTGAGTGTGGGTGTCTTCCTCTGGTATGACTGTACCACCTAGAAGGACAGGGGGATGATAAGGTTTATTGATTTTGGCCGAGAAAATAACTGAAATGGATTTTAAGGCATTAAAAACCATGCACCATAATTTACCCCAGTGGTAAATAAATGAGAGATTTGTGTTCAAGTGGTGTGCCGAATCGGTAGGATTTTGAACTATCTCAAGTAGACTAGTGTCGTCGGCGAAGATGCGGACATCACAGGTCAAGTCATCTACAATATCATTTATATAGACAAGAAACAATAAGGGACCCAGAATTGATCCCTGAGGTACGCCGGCCTGAACAGGAAGCCAAGAGGAGGTACGCCCGTGGATAATAACACGTTGAAAGCGGTTTAACAGGTAACAGTTTATCCACATAAGAAGTCCTTCAGATAACCCCAGTTGTCGTAGTTTGAAGAGGAGGCCTACATGCCACACTTTGTCAAAGGCTTTCGAGATATCAAAGAATACCATTCTGGCCTCCTTGGAATTTTCAAGCCCATTGTAGATATTGTGGAGAATACTTATTAGTTGGTTGGTAGTTGAATCATTAGCTTTAAACCCAGAGTTCTTATCAGTTAGTAGGTTGTTGCCTATTAGATATTCGTAAAGAAAATTAAAGACCAGTCGCTCGAAAACTTTCGATACGTTGCACAGCAGGGAAATTGGACGATAGTTACTCTTGATTTGTTTATTCGATTTTTTAAACACAGGGCAGATATTAGAGCGTTTCCAAGAGTCGGGAAATTGAGAGACACTGAGAGACAGGTTGAAAATTTTTGTTAAGGGCTTGGAGATCGAGCCAGCAGTATTTTTTAGGAGAGTGTTGCCAATATTGTCGGGTCCTGAGGCAGAAGTTAATCTCAAGGAGAGCAAAACTTTCCTGACACTTTCTTCATTGAGCGTGAAATCACTCATGCGTGCCTCAGTACGATAGGTAAAGTTTGGCAGGGGAGGTGCATCATTATCGGCATGGGTAACGCATTGACTAGCGAAGTAAGTATTAAATACTTCACACTTTTCGGTGATGCTAGAGATAATTTTACTGTCTTCAACAATAGGAGGTATGTCTTCATGGATTTTGCATCCTAGTAAGGACTTAGATAAGTTCCACCATTGTTTGGGATTCATATCATCTTTATCTAATTGTGTACGTAATTTAGAAAAGTAGGAGTTTATTGACACTTTTATTGCATTGACAACCTTATTGCGTCGCTTTTTGTAAAACTGGTAAAACCTGTCAATGTTGGCACAGACTTCAAGAGTGAAAGGGCGAGGAGTTTGAGTTAATTTCTTAAAACGTTTCCATGCACGATTACGCTGACGCATAAGTTTTTTAATTTCAGCTGTTATCCAAGGTTTATCCTTTGGTCGTATGGTAACTTCTTTGTATGGGATAAACTCTTTGGCAGTTTTTAGGAAGAGGTCAGACCAGTAAGATACCACGTCATCAATGGAATCGAAGACGTTGAAGGCAGTGTTCCAGGGAGCAGAAGATAGGGTATTATTAAGGCCTCGAAAATCAGCTTTTTTGAAATTCCAAACACCTCTTTTAAACGAACGGTCTCTGTGGTAGGAGAGTGAAAAGGAGCAGAAAATAACCGAGTGATCAGAGTTAGAAATAGGAGCTAAGACTCCACTGTCCAGGATAAGTCCAGGCGAGTCAGTGATCAGAAGGTCCAACAGACTAGTTGAGTATTCGTTTATTCTGGTAGGTTCGTCTATTATCTGAAAAAGATTTAATTGAGCTACGAGATTGAAGAGAGACATGCCAAGTTCACTATTTTGATGAGTGGAGTTCCAGTCAACACACCTGTCATTGAAGTCACCTGTGAGTATCAATATATGCGGGTTACTTTCGATGGCGGATGAGATGGAATTAAACAGAGACTCAAGAAAAGTATCACGGATCTCTGCTGGTTGACCGGGAGGTCGATTGTAATTACCTATCAGAACTGGCCCACGTTTGGTCGAGATTTCCACCCAGATACATTCACAGTTTGGACCTTCGAGATCGAGACGCCGTGTACTAGGTAAGCATGTATGTATGTAAGTTAAGAGGCCGCCTCCTCTCCCGGTTGGGCGGTCTCTTCTGAAGGGAGGTTGAAAATTATCAATATGAAGGAGTTGGTCCGGATAACTCTCATCTAGCCAAGTTTCAGAAATAGTAATTATATTAAAGTTTTCAGTTTGAGCGAGGCATTGTATTTCATCAATTTTCCCATCGCTTTTGATGCTGCGAACGTTACAATGACATAACTTCAATTGATTGACATTATAAGTATCACTAGGGCCTGGGTTGGGATGAACGTCAGTGGATAAGGCAAAGTTTTTGTATAGTACGTATAAGATGTGTCGTGAGCACAAGAACCCACAAAAGATGAAGTTTGCAAGTAGCATTACCATAATACAGTAGGAATTGGTGATCTGATTGCTTACTGAGGGACAAGCAAAGTAAACAGAATGCGTTTTATAGGAGACAGAACGAGTTATAAAGAGGCCAATGGCCACTCTGTATTGTTCGGTGCTACAACTCATGGAGACAATAGTATATTGAATATCCGTCCTGCAAACACCCGGTATAATACAATAAGATAATGAACCTCAAACGGAGCGCTGATGTAAACCCAGCGGCTTGTGTGTTGCTTGCACTATGGTCAGACCAATCAGATACTAGTTGACCTTGGTACCATACCGTTACAATGTAATCAAGTTTCAATGGAAATATCATATAAAGTGACATAGTCATAATAATAAACATACATGTGTAGGACAGACCAAAAGCAGATGTGTTCGGCCAGTCGGGCACCTGATTTCTATAGAACCACAGAGTTTCAGTGTATTTAGGACTTCCAAGCAGTTTCATTGTAAGTAACATAGTCAAAACATAGAGCGTAAACATGTAAAGTAACAAAATAACAAAACATGAGACGGTAACTGCACGAAGTTGAAAATTGAATGAAAGAAACATGTAAAACTGATACATGCACAAGCATATGAGTGGACAAACTGGACAGTAGTGGAAAGAAACAAAGATCGCTGTTGTAGGACTACATGTGATGTGTTGCAGATTTCACATTGGAGCTAGTGAGTACATGTACACGTATATATGATAATATATTGTTGTTATATCCGTCATATAAATATACATATGCATAAATGCGTACATACATACACGTATTTTGTAGTCAGGCACAATGAGGGTAATTTCTGGCAAAGCTGAAATTTCAACACAGACATGGAAACCATGCCAAATAGTAACATGGTCAGAATATTGAAATTAAAAATAACAGGGCCAAGATCAGGAAAAGAAATAAGATGACAACTGGAAAAAAAAAAAAAGTACTCTTTACAACGGGCAGGCAACAGGCTGCAGTAGACATACATGTATCGTTTGAAAACTCACTCTATAAACTATTTCAGCAGATCGCCATAAAAACATACATATTTGTTGCGATACTGAATGGAAAATGAAATCATTTGGTGTAAGTTTATGGTAACAAATACGATTAGACGTAGTCGAAAACAGGCAAGCAGGGAAACACGTGAAGTACATGTACATGCAACTCATTAGGTATTTTGTAAAAATCAATGTTCAAAGAATATGAGCCAGGTCCTGAGAATTAGGCCTGAGTAGATGTCATTTGTGAGAAATAAAAGTCAGCAAATCTCCTCGGTTATCTTTGGTAGTGAATATTTCAGAAACATTTTTTACAAGACTTGGTAATTTTGAGACAGCCTCACTCAAAACTAGATGGACGAATCTTTGTGAAATTAATTGCTATGTAAAGACAGTACATTAGGTAACCATTTTTTTGGTTTGGCAATATTCCAAATTGGAATGCTACTTTTTGAGCTCCAAAGTGGAAAAAATCATCAATGTTAATTGCAGATGCTTCAAAATTCAATAACATTAAAACCATTCCTTTAAAAAATAGTGGTTACCTAAGTCATACTATTATCTTAACATGACCATTGATTTCAAGCTTTTTATGCGAAAAATTTTGTTGTGATCCTTTCTCATCGAAGTGTAAATCAGACCCCTTGAATAAAATGCCCCTCAAATTTTACAAATTAGTCTTAGAATATTTATTGTTACATGCGAAGAAACTGCACATATTAACAAAACTGAAGATGTATGCATCGATGGGCTTGTATCCAAAAAACAGGGACACAGTGATAATTTTTATACCACTCTGTTATACGTGCCCTAAGTAAGAGCAGGCACCTTAATGTTTCTTGAACTTCATTCTGTTCCTACTGGTATCAGAAATATAGAACTTGGGCACAGGCATCAGTGCAACTGATAGACCTTGTGTCCTGACCTGGGCTGGGATTGCAATACTGATGGGATAACAGTCACTGAAACCTGGTCCAAAGGCCTCAAAACTTGTGCAGTATACATCAAGTACATACCATACATCCAGGAATCAATTTTCCTGGCCTATGTGAACACACTTGATAGAGATCCACCCAAGGTACATCTGCACCGAATTTAAAATAAATCTGACTGACAGTTTTGGAGAAGTAGAAAATGAAACTGCCATTGAATCCTATTGACTTACTAGTACATTGTAATCAATGGGAATGCATGCATTAACAAACAAGTTCTCAAATTTAAATTTTTATTAAACACGAGAGATGCAGAGCATCACCACCTGGTGAAGGTACAGTCATTGAAAAACTTCAGAAAAAAAGCAGTACGCTGCATAAGTAGTAAATACAATGACCATTCAGAACCAATTTTGAAAGCTCTCAAACTTTTAAAAATTCAAGACATTTTTACATCAGCTAAATTTAAATTCTATTATAAATTTATCCATGATCTACCCATAAGATTACTCTCTTTTCAATTCATCCCAATAAATGAAATAAACAACTATAACAACAGACATTGTGATAAACTTTTTATTAATGGAGTCAATAAAATCTTTGCAAAACAGAGTTTAAACTATGATATTCCAGTCACAGTGAATCAAACAGATAGTAATGTTATAAGGAAAATACATACTCATAGTTTACAAGGTTTTTCCTTGTATATTAAAGATAATTAACAATTATATTTTCCCACCCATGTTGTGTGTGTAAACTGTATTATATCATAAAGTTTATTTCGACATTTATTGTTTAAGTAACTGCCATCTATATTGTTTCAAATGTTTAAGCCTTAAAGGTGACTCCTATGAGAGCGACATGTATTTGTCTTAATAGGAGTCCTCCCTAGCCACATCAATTTATATCATTATGAACATATATCTCAATATTGAAAACATCATTGTTTTGATCAGCTGAAATAAATGAGTTTTGAGTTTGAATATTTACCTAACTGTCTGCCAAGCTACGTTTCAACCAAGTTTCAGAGAGCCACTTTTGGAGAAGAAGAAAAGAGTGAAAACACATATATGAATAATATATATATATATTAGATATATATCAGTGCCACCTGTTAAACAAATTAAGATCTAGAAGTTCTAGTGCCATCCTAGGTTCTTTTGTACATGTGTATTACAGTCAAATGTAACCACATGTATATGAACCTGAATAAAATCAAATCAAATTGAATCATTTTGCTGAGAGTAAACTCCAGTCAATTATAATTATTTGTTACTGTGGCAGTTAGTCTTATGCTGCTGACCCCTATCTCACAGCCAGCACGGGCCTGTCTGGATGCGAGCTAATTTTTGACTCATTCATAACAGCATAAAAATACCAACATCAAGGTTTGGTGCCTCCGTCAAACCACGGCTTACTACTCATTGCTTGCCCTGTATGACCATTTCTTGCTGAAGAAAACTTGTTTTTGACTTTCTTCCAATTTTCAAAGGAATCTATTCAACTTTGATCTTGTTAATCTATTTTTATACCAATCATCAGTAAATTGACTTCCAAGTTCAGACAAATTTGTAGTATGTACTTGGCCTTGTGTGTAAATATCAATTTTAGACACAATGCATGTTTGACCAATCGATGGGCAAAGAGGTCATTGGAGCTGAACATTGGTAAACTGCTGTGCACCCATATACATATGTTTGTGTGTGTTAATTAATTCCGAAAATTAGCATAAGGAAATATGCAAATTCAAATTTTCTCTTTTCAGATGGAGACACAACAAAATGGCCATAACACTGTTAAAGGTAATGTGCTTACCTGTTTACTTCAGATTGGTTGGTTACATGCTGAAGCTGTACCCAAGCTGACACTACTAGTCAGCATTTGTTGATGGTGTTAGTTTTGAACGGATGCCCTCGTGTTTGAAGGGTTGCTGACATGCAAGCACAGCTGACCATGCTGGCTGCCACCAGGGACGTGCTATAGATGGACTACCAACGGCGGGGCCCCCTTTGTACCATCTATGTTGCCGCTGGTCAAGTGATCGGGTGTTTGAGCGAGCACCTTCAGTGCTGAACAATCAAAACTCCACGGTCCGCGCTGTTTACACATTACTTGTACTTGGCGACCATGATATAAACGCGGCCAGGTCATGCGATGAAAGGTGAGAATAATCGCGTCACCGACTGAAATGTGCAAAATTTTTCACCGTGTTCCACATTTTAAAGTCAAAATTTAGCGTTACGCCGGACTCGGCTACAAGAAATGAAACCACCGGCATACACTATCCATCTAAAACTACATTTTTTATTGCTGATTATGGCGTAAGGAGTTATTATGCACGCATGTTGTCTAACTTTGCATCATTTTGAACAGAAAAAATGCAAAAACTTGTCCTTTTATCGGCCGATTTCAACGAAAAACACATCGATGGACTCGCACGGTTCTGATTCAGACGATGAGACTGGTTGCACACGCATAAAACTCTCCGTTTTTGAACTTGGTACAATAGCACACCCGATGTAAGCCTGATGTAAGTAACCCGATACAACCGAACGCGGAAACATAGATGGAACAACAATCGGACTGAGCAGGGGGGATTAACTTGAGCGGTGCTACTGAACACGCTTTGTAGTCGTCGCGCCCAGTTGACCACTAAAGGGATTAGCGCTCCTGTTGGCAGTCCATCTATAGCACGTCCCTGCTGCCACTGACTTCAGACAAAGGCATATATATGTTGGCAACAATCCACAGTTTCTGATTGGTTCTGCCATCAGTGTGCACAGCATTTCAGCCCTGTTTACTGCTTAGAAGGGATCTTCTTTCCCAGCGATGTACATGCAAATAGGATCTGCTTCACAAGTAGGCAAGCAGTTGTTACATGTAGGCTGCCAAAAGATGTGTAACTTTTCCTGCTAAGCTGGGCTTAAAATTGACGGTTTTGTGTGTGCAGGGCTGTCAAATGAAATAGCAGCATATTTACGAAAAGTGTCTGTCAATAGGTCAAGTGTCCCTGTGACCTGAACACTTCTGAAACCATGAGGTCCATTTCTGAAAGATGAGTGTGATTGTGCGTTTATCATTTAAATGCCATGACCATAGCTAAGTGTACAGATCTACTGTACAGGAAATCTTCTGTCGTGTGGAATTGAGTGAAGAAAAGCAAGAGTTCGGCTTGATACTGAATGTATTCAAATTCCATCAGATCAGATATGTCAAATTTATGATATACTAGGTCAAAAAGATACACTCTGGTTTCTTATAGTTTCCCTGTTCCCTGTCCTATATTTTTTTTTACCATTTGTCTCAGCTTTTCACCCCCCCCCCCCTTTTTTTTTTTTTTTTTCTGACCTTAGGTCTTAGTCATGGAAATATCAGGAACATTAATCTTCCTAGTCTGGTAAACAGTGCAGTTCTTTTTTTTTTTTTTTTTTTGTTTTTTTGGTCAAATTAACACTGGGTGTGTTTATTGAGTGGGTACATAGCATGGGAAAATCAGCTGAGACATTAAAATTTAGCTGTCCACTTTCAACTGAGCAAAGGAGCTCATTTTCCCGTGATATCAAAGGGGGTTGGGTGTTCACCGATGTAATGGAAGTGTTCTAGAGGATGCTGGGTGTGGTCTACATATTGTTTGTTACAGATTTGGCAGGTGGGGAGGTAAGCTACATGTAGATTGGGGCTTTCACTACAGCCTCCCCCAGGAACTCTGTATATTCGCTTTGTTCTGGTGCTGATGAGACTCCTGTGACTTACTTAGCCAAATGCAACACTTGCAATTCTGGTGATTGCACTGATTCTTTTGTTTCTTGCCTGAAATAGCTGGATTCCCCGTTTTAGTTCTGGAGTGTCTGAGTCTAGAGTGGATCGTTAATCTTTTAGGTTTTGAGGGCATCCAAGACCAATGATGACTGGTCTGCTGGCAAGTGTTCCAACACACATGTAACACGAGGCTTCTAGACGCCCCCAATTTTTCATTATAAAGTTATAATCAAGTATAGGTTATCAGGGTATAAAGTTGACTCAGTATCATGTATATGGTACAGTGAAAACTTCGTACAATGACACCATTTGTTCCCTAAGAAATGTATCAGATAACTGAATGCATCAGATAAATGAGTCAAATAGCAATGAAAGTAAACTTTTTCCAATAAAAATTTGTGTCATTATATTGAATATATGGGATATCTGAGTGTCGTTATAATGAGGTTTCACTGTATAAAAATGATTGAAGATGGTCAGATGGTCACACATTATTGCCAAAGCACTTAACATTCATATTTCTTTAGTACAATGGGAAAAGTTTGTCAATTCAGATTAAACCAACAAGCTTTTAGCAGTTTAGGCAATTAAATTTGATAATATTGAAAAAAAATGCATTGCAATAAATGAACAGTGCATGAATTTTAATAGGCTGAGGTTACTTTGAACTATGCAGTGGATGTATTTTGTTTATGATGGGCTAATATGTTGCTGTGTGCATTCAGATCACACTGGATCCTGTATAATACCCTGTTGAGTTAGGCAACTACCCCACATGTTGTACTTATGGGTAGTCAGGTATTAACTGCATGCATGATGCACATGCAACCATTATGGAATCAAATTCTTGTGGTCAGAGTGCTGAACTTTGAATTTGACTAGGCAATGGTGCCAAACGCCAAGGCTTCAAATCCCACAGTAGACTAACAACATACTTTTTTTTTTTCATTTTTTTTTTTCATTATTCATCTAAGACAGAACTTTGTCAGACAGTTACATGTAGGTTTAAAATTAAAAGTCTGTTACAAATTAAATTGAATGCAGTGTCATGTACATATATTGCAGTCAGACATACAGGTTTTTGCCTATTGAACAGAGTAAATATGCCATTTGATTCGGATATATGTGTTCCCATTGGTTTGTGAACAGAACGATGGAGCATAATCTGCCTAACAGGTATTGTAAATGTTGAATCCTATTTATTCAACGAGTGTAAAAGCCTCGGATAAATTGGAAAATTGACAGTCACATGGACATTAGTGTTGCAGGGACCACTCTGACCATTAGGCAATAAGCCAAATGCTAATGTTTCATGAATTTGACTAATAAATTGTGTAAATAGCTAAAATATTTCTAAATGAATTACTATAGGGTCAACACAAAATCTTTGTTAATCACGCTTATATTTCCTATTTTGGCTAGAAATTTTTCACGACTAGATTTGTCCCTGGACTGTTGGTATTTGTTTCCTCTTTTGTTTGTTGCAGGTTATCAATGCTGGTCACTTTTGGGCCAAAGAATCCCCTGGGGAGGGGATGTCCCACGAGGCCCAGGAATTCCACAAGCTTCAGACCAAAATTAATGAGCACTTCAACAGTTCAGAGTATACATACAGTACTGCTGATGTCCTTGATCCAGGAAGTGTAAGCACTGATTGTCTTATCAAAACCAGTAGAACCTGAGTGTAGAGAGGGGGGGGGGGGGGATCGATGTGGGGGCAGGTTTTGAAAATCAGCTATTGTCAACACACACTCACAAATATTCAAATAAAAATTCTGGAAAATTACATAGCAGAAAATGTGGGCTTTTTCATTGTGTTAATGTTGACAGGTACATGTACATGTACATGTATTTTACTTTTGTTTACATGCAGATTGCATGTTTATGTGAATGTATACACGTAAACACCTTAAACATTGTCTTCATTTATAATTATGTAAATTATATATTTCTACTTACAGATCATTTTGAGAAAATAGCAAATTCTTTCCAAGAGTCGCAGAAAGTTGGATAAAATAACTGCACATTTTACATTTTTGGTACATGTAGCATGAAGGGGGCATTACACATATAATTTGCTCTCTGTACATGGTTTTAAATTACTTATGGTAATGGAGAAAACAGAATCTCGGGTATTTGTTCATATCCTTCATGTTGTTATCATGTTGTAGATTTGCATAGGGCAGAGATTGTGTGACAAAAATTGGTACAGAGTAAAAGTAAACAATGTTCTACAGGGCAGCAGGATGGGCTAAAATAATAATGAATCATAATAATATGTAACACATGTACATGTTGTGTGCCCTTTGTACATCAACATGTGTTTGAATCGGTAATTGAAGAAAACAAAGTCTGTATTGTTACCTTTTTGTAGATTTGCATCGGGCGGAGAACCTCTGATAAAAGGTGGTACAGGGTAAAAGTGAAGCATGTGCTTCAGAGCAGCAGAGGACCAAAAGCAAAGTAAGTTAGAGTTGTACTTGCACAGCAGATTATATTTTACAGTGTGTAACACTTGTAGTACAGATTATATTTTACAGTGTGTAATACTTGTAGTACAGAGTATATTTTACAGTGTGTAATACTTGTAGTACAGATTATATTTTACAGTGTGTAATACTTGTAGTACAGATTATATTTTACAGTGTGTAATACTTGTACAGATTATATTTTACAGTGTATAAAGAGGTCAAATCTTTCTTCTTCCCTTTCATGGTCTGGTCCATTGAATTGCTAATTGCAAACTATCATTTTGATGTGCTCTTTGTAAATCAAAAATTACTGTTTAAATTGAGCTTTAAGATACTCAGTAGGCTGCAAGGTATAACTGCACAGTCATACACATTTCTATAACAGTGAAACCTATTTCGTCAAAGTTACTTATAAACACTTGAAACAACAAATCATTTGTCGTGCAGTCAGACAAGCTGCAAACTGGAACATTCTTGTTTGGTGCTTGAAACACGTCTGCAAACTGGAACATTCTTGTTTGGTGCTTGAAACACGTCACACCCCCCCCTCCCCCCCCCATTATATCACTGAAGTGCACTCCTCCTCCCCATTATATCATTGAAGCAAGTAACACCCCCCCCCCTTATATCATTGAAGCAATGACACTCCCCCTCCCCATTACATGTCATTGAATCAAGTAACACTTTCCCCTCCCCCATTATATCATTGAAGCAAAATAACACTCCCCCTCCCCATTACATATATCATTGAAGCTAGTAACTTACACTCCTCCTTCCCAATTATATCATTAAAGCAAGTATGTATAACAGTTCCTTCCCCCTCCCTCATTATATCACTGAAGTAAGTAACACTCCCCCCTCCATTATATAATTATGCCTACCTCAGTGATAGAATATTGCCATTATAGATAGAGTTTGCTGGAATTTAGCATAAGAGACCAGGATTAGGCTGAAATGATGTACTCTGGAGCATGCTCTTTGTGAACTGACCTAGGAGGCTCCAATGTACACTTCCTTTGTATTACAGCACCCTTTAGATTTAATTTCGTACAAAAGAAGTGTATGTGGTGAGCTTTGCAGGAAAGTGTAATGATGCGATCTTGTTGTCATAAGGATAATGGTATGCTTAATGGCCACTTCATATGGTAGGTAGCCAGAATTCAGCCTTGGATCTTGCCCATTTTGATCGTCATGAATATGGAAAATGCACATGGTGTGGTTGATTCATATAATAAGCTGATCAGTGGATTCAGCATTATGCTGAAATCAGGTATAACAATGAATCAAGCTGAAATAGCGAGAGATGATGGAAAAACTCTGTCTGTGTAAGCAAGGTACCCAAACCACCGACTTCATTTAGTAACTATCATCATTATGTACATTTGGTCAGAATTAACTGAGATAAAGTTTGAACATTTAACATGTTGAGCTAGTTAACGGTCTTTGTGTCTAAATATATGCATTAAGTGAAGGTGGTAAAGATATCCTGATATCCTTTATACTGTCAAAAGCATTGATAACTAGAGCATATTAAATTAGCATGTCGGATAATAATAACATTATAATCTTGTCTGACTTAATATTTGATGCTGTGTTCATGAACATTAGCGCAAAAATATTGATGATTGTATTGTTTGGGACAAGTGAAATTCTCTTAGGAACAAGTGACTTTCAGTCTTCACTTGTCCTATGGATAAGTGTGTAAGATTTGCGTTTGTTGTTCAATAAGCATAATTCACAACTACGTGTGAAATTATTGGTAAGCGTTGCATGTGAAATTGCAAGTTGCATTTGTTTTTGTCAATTTCCATCAAATATTGCTGTTTCATTTTGATATGAGCACAGGGAGTTTTATGGGACACAACTTCAAAATAACTTATCCTGTGCCCGATAAATTGTAAGATCGTAAACAATCTTTTTTGTTTGTTTGTTTGTTTGTTTTTTGTTCCCTTGGTGAATATATCCAGTTTTTCACTCTGTCAACATGTAAGTGACCATTACATGTACCAGTATGTTTCTTATGGATGATTTGAATAAACTAATACATATGATATGCCCACTGGTTTTACTTAGGAATACATAAATTTTGTTTTCTGTCTCTTTTGAACAACCTTGCAATATCCAGGAGCAATCCTAACTTTAGGTAATATGTTTGAAAAATAAGTGTTTCAGTGCATGCGGAGTGCGGTACAGTGAAACCTGTTTTGAGAGACCACTGTGAGGAAAGACCACCTGCCTTTTCAGATCATGTTTAGCATGTCCCTTTTGCCATCTTTCCCATGCTATTGCACCTCTGTGGACTGACCACCTGCCTTATGTGACCACTTTTGGCCCTTCCCAGGGTGGTCTCTCAAAACAGGTTTTACTGTATATGGGTTTGCACTTTTGATGATCAGTAGCAAAAAGCTAAAGGGGTGTATGCATATATGTATTGATGTTGGGTCCTTTGAAATGGAGTGGAAAGTGGTCCCCTGTATAACATGTGCATGCAGAATAAGTTTCAGATGTGTGTTCTTCTAAATAGGAATGCAGTGCACTCAGTCCGGAAAGAAATAAGGTTGGATTGACAACTAACATGGCATGAAAATGCATTTTAAATATAGTGATTCATACTGCCATGAGAGATGATTCTCACTTGAGAGACCACTCTCCACACCAAATTGTATTTTTTGTTCAGTTTCCATGTGAGTGTACCTGTTTGGGCATGTTGAGAGAGGACTTGAATGTCAACTTTAAGGGTTGGGGGACGACGGCATTCTGTTTTCATTTCAGGTTGTCAGTCTGTGTCACAGTGTGTCTGTCTGTCTTGACATTTCTATATAGGGTGTGGGGCTTGGATATATTTTGCTGAAATTTGACTGAAAAGTACAACATATGTCATGATGAACTGATCAGATTCGTGGATCACTACTACTACTACTACTACTACTACTACTACTACTACTGCCAAAACTCATTACGCAATGTCCATCCAACAATTGTGTGAATTGTTACGGTTATATTTCCAAAATGCTTGGACAGATTCTGCTCAAAGTTGGTAGGCAAGTACCTGTTAAGGATAACATTGAATGAACAATTTGACACATTTTGTTAACACAGCTGACCTACTAGTCAGGCTGAGCTTTTAAGAGGCTGAGTCGTCCACAGGCACTTGTAAGGTTCAGTCAGTCAAGCATTCATGCTAATATACTGATATGGGTGTGTGTGTGTGTGGCAGAGAGGGTGAACCTAGAACATCTGTATGTGCTATGGCCTACATAGGGCCTTATTTGTATTGTGTATTCATCTGTGCAGTCAATCATTTGTGCTAATAAGATTGGGGAGGGTGGGCCTAGAACCACTACATCTTCAGAGAGAGCTACTACACAGATTTTTTTTTTTTTTTTTTGGTTCTTTTCTGGGGTAAATCTTAAAAAATCTTCTCGGAAACTAGACACCCAATTGCTGTGATATGACACAGGAACACTGCTAGGGACATCTAGTTCTTAATTTGTTCACCAGATGCTGCTGCAATTTTTTTCTATTTTTTTTTTTTATAATTTTTTTGTTTGTTTTTGGTTTTATTGACTTCTTCTCCAGAATCCTCACTCAAATTAAGCTGAAACTTTGTGGATATGTTCTTTGTGAAAGGTTTAAGCAAAGTTATTCACTAAGTGGCTCTGCAGTAGATTCCTAAGTTTTAACGATTTTTTCAATTCGGGTACTTAACGGTAAATACACCTTTCCTATTGATTACTATGCAAGTCACAGGGCATTCTATAAATGCTAATTCACATTTCCTACTTCTCCGAAACTCATCAGCCAGATTGACTTCAAACTTAGTAGTTATGTACCTTGGGTGGATCTCTACCAATTTTATTCAAGTGGTCACCCTTCAGTGATTTTTATCTGCCGGCCTTTAGGCCGGAGGTGTATTGTCATCACCTACGTATCTGTCCATGCCGTGTTAATGCCATAACAATGGCATTAACAAGGCATGGACAGATAAGCTCCAAGTACAAAGATAAGAAATCTTGACCGATTGTTCTGTAGTATAACTTTCATACATAAAATTATAGACCAGCTTAATATTCAATCAATTTTCAAATTTCCATTTGTAAAAAAGATGATCCCAACTAATTGTAAATACAATAAACCTCCAATTATTTCCTTTAAATATGGAAAGAATATTGGGCAATCAATTTTAAACTATAAAAATACACTGTTAAATATTTCAGATATTGATATTTTTGTGAATAATATGTGTGACTGTTTAACAAATGACAAGTACTGTAAATTTGTAGATTCATTTCACAAACATGTTTTTACAGGAGATCTCAACATAATTGAGAACATAAAACTAAGGAATTTAATGAAAAAGGGTTCTAAATTCAGAGAAAGTCACTCCTTAAACTTTCAAAACGTTAATAAATCTCTATGCGAATCCATTGACATTTTCTCAGTCAAATGGGCAAGAATGGAAAAGAAAAATGTTTCAGAATTTAAAGGTTGGTCAATAAATGTAAAAAAAGTCATTAAAGATAAATTATTCGCCCTCAAAGCAAAAAATAAGAAATTTGCATCAAGCATTTTTAAAAAGACAGAGGTCTCTATTTATTTGAAAGATTTGTCATTTGTGCTATAGATAAAGCTGGTAACAACTTTGGAATTATTTGTAAAAATATTACATTGACGTTTTAAAGAAAGAACTAGGTATAAACAACAATTTAGGTATAAAAGGTAATGATGTTTACTTACTAGTGCACCAATATAAAGATGACATATTAAATTTTTGTGAAAATTACATGTTACAAAATTGCAATATCAAAACATCTGATAAAGATCATTCACTTCCTTTAATATTCTGGATTCCTAAGCTGCATAAAAATCCTTATGAATCTCGATTTATAGCAGGCGCATCTAATTGTAGCACTAAACAGTTATCAGTGGAAGTAACTCTTTGTTTAATTACTATCAGAAAACATTTTCATAAATACTGTTCTGCAATTCAAAGGTACACAGGTATCAATTGTTTCTGGAGTATTAATAATTCTATGGAATTTATTTCAAAAATCAAAAATTTGAAAGCTAAGAGTATACATACTTCTGATTTTTCAACACTTTATACTAATTTACCTCTTCAAAAAGTTAAATTAATATTGGAAAAAATAATTATCAAAATGTTCAAACATTCGGCTCACAAATATATAAATATCAATGTTTTTAATAAAACATCATTTTGGTCAGAAAAAATGAAGAAGAAAAATAATTGGAAATCTTACACTATAGGACAACTTATAGATGCAGTTCATTTTCTTTTAGATAATACATTTGTTAAATTTGGATGTCACATATTTCAACATATAAATGGAATCCCGATGGGTAGTAATTGCTCTCCTTTACTTGCTGATCTGTATTAAACATGGCTTGAATTTGAATTCATGCAAAATCTAATGAAAACAGATTTTCACCTGGCTAAAAAATTGTCCTTCATTTCAAGATATATTGATGATATCGCTTGCCCAAACGTTGAAAATTTCTTCGAAATTGCTAATAAAATTTACCCCAAAGAAATTCGTTTAAAGAGCAATGATGTCGATCCTTATCATGATGTATTTCTAGATTTAGATATTAAGATAATTGATAATAGTTTTGTGACTAAAATTTATCACAAAATAGATGATTTCAATTTTGAAGTTGTTAATTATCCTTTTCCAGATAGTAATATCTTGGTGAAATTGGGTTATAATACTTTTTTATCTCAAATATTACGTTTCAGTCATGTTTCAGATAAATTTATAGATTTTGCATTTAGAGTTAAATTTACTTACAATAAACTCATATCAAGAGGTTATGAAACAAAGCTTTTGAAAAAATATTTCAACACTTTTTGTTGCAGACATCCAGAATTTGTTTTGAAATATGGCTTCTCCAATTTTAATGCGTTCTGGCTCTCTATTACATCATAAATAATTTAA